>NIPM01000017.1:696923-727783 GCA_002738285.1 Holacanthella duospinosa | reverse complement strand
TTATCTAAAAACTTTTTAAACATTTTAAAGGAAATGAAAAGGGTCAAAGACTGATATTTAAATAATCCCAGACTCATTTTAGTCGAGCCTGCGACAAATGAAATGAAAAAGGCGAATCGCCCTGCCAAGCAGTCTCTTTGTAATCTGAATTATCCTATTAGATTATTTAGAAATTGTGATTTTTCAATTTCAAACATTTTTTGAAATATTCATTCATTTTCGTATTATTAAACTAATTAAAAAAAATTGCACACAAAATTTTTTTAGCTAATCTTATACCTGATAAAACTATTACTCTTTGAAAATCATGCAGCTAAAGAAGTAAAAGGTTTGAATAACCCTAAGTCTTTTGTTGCTAAATTGGAAGAACTGAAAGTAGGACTCATGTTTGAATTATACTGTGTCAGAATCTAACGAGCACAAATTATAATTAGTCTTGCATATGAATCCTCAGGAATCGAATTCGGATAACAGTAATAAGTCAAATGCAGAAGATTCTGATTAATAAAATTAACGAGATATAAGTTTGCGTTTCATTGTATTATTTTTCTAGCGACAGAGACATAAGTAAGTATCAATCCCTTGTATGAATTAAAATATACTTAATTAAAAAATAATAATTTAATAAACTATAAATTGAAGTTGTGGAAAAATACGCGGTTTATGATAAATAACAGGAAAATTTTGGATATGCACAGATGACTAGCATTTTGAGACAGACATTAATACTGCACGTTTTCCACACCGAACGAAAAAAGCAAATCANGACTAGCATTTTGAGACAGACATTAATACTGCACGTTTTCCACACCGAACGAAAAAAGCAAATCATGAAATGGGTGTTTACGATATTTTTGTAAAAAATTCTAAATTACATACGGTTCTTTCATGAGATTAATTCTTATGGTTGCGAATGACTCCCATTTTCATCAGAGTCAGATTCAGGGGACGCAGAGTCATGACTCACTGACTCCTATTTTCACAGCGAGTCAGAGTCATGAATTTGAATGACTCAGTGTACCTGACTCAGTGACTCTTATAGAATCACTCTTGCAGCTTGAGTCAGAGTGAGGTGACTCAGAGTCATGACTGAGACTTTGAGTCATGACTCAGTGACTTAGATGCACAGAAATTTTATATTTTTCTTTATACTGTAAAATAAGCATAATACGTATTCAAAGCTCAAAATGAGTGATACAAAGACGCTAAGGTAACTGCTCTTTTCGGTTAGACTTAAATAAATTTTTGAAATTCTTTTTTATTTTTGTCCCGATTTAAAATTAAATTAGCTCACTTGCAATATTGTGGCATGGCGGAAAATCCTGTAGGTTTTCAGGCATCCGGGTATTCTGGTTCCAAGTATTTTAACATGAGTTGAACGGATGAGGTTTTTATGAGCCTATTCCTTTGTCTTATGATATGGGGAATGGACTCATACAAATTCTCAGAAGACAGGAAATGGACACTCCTTGTGGCAGGGTTTTAGAAAGCATAGATAGAGGCTAAACCCTCGCCTTCAGGAGGGAGAGGGTTCATTCCATTTTTGTCTACCGTTAGGAGAGGAGTAGTTGACTTTCCTCTATTGTAAATGACTTTCTTTTACAGTAATAAACCATTCAAATAAGTCAGTAGCAACGTTATCTGGGAGAAATAGGTTATTATTTCCATAGTCGTGTGTTGAGTTAGTTGGTTGGTTCGATCTGCTGGGAGATGAGGAGAGAGAGTCAAGTTTTTCCCATCGGAACAGTAAGTGTGTGTTTAGTGTCGGAGGTTCTTCATCCATTCGAAGACCGTGGACTCGGCAGGGCTTCACCCCTGCTTAGGGTCAGAAGTCCCGCGTGGCAAAACTCCATCTTCGGCGAGCAACACTAGTTCTTCGAGTTCCTCTTTACATCACACATCATTTTTCCATTATTTCGGTCTCCGATACCTCCGGTGTGGCTGGGCTGGACGAGGCACCTGGAGATAGAAAACAGAGGCCCGGACGCTCCGGTCACGCTCGGGACATCGGGACCCAATACTACATTGATGCTCCACGGAATCCTCCCAGAACGGGAGATTACAACTCGACGTCAAGGTATCGGGTAGATGTGGATTACGGTCCACCGGTAAGTTCCTTGGACTTGGATTAGTTGAACGGAAGAACTCCCAGAGAGTCCGGGGAGAACCCATTTCACCCGTGGATCAAGTAGTCCGGAGATCTCAGAGAGTCCGGGGAGAACCCAATTCACCCGCGGATCGAGTAGTCAGGAGATCCCAGAGAGTCCGGGAAGAACCAAATTCACCCGCGGTTGAAGAAGTCCGGGGAGAATCCAGTTCACTCGCGGATAGCGAAGTCCCGGAGATCTCAGAGAGAGTGGATTCCCGATCTTCCGTAGATCAGGACAATAGGAGTTCCTAGATAAGAGTAATTGTTCAGTTTCCTCAGAGACAGGGAAAAGAGTTCTCACAGTCTGGAGAACAGATTTCGATATTCTTTTCAGAATTATCACATCCTCCACCGGAGAGTTCGGGCTCCAGTAACGGACCTTGGAGTAGAGTAGTTCCAGTCACAAGTTCGGGACGAGTCAGATAATTAGATCCAGACTCATAACGGGTGCGGTACCCAGAGTCCATCTCAGTATAATAGA
The DNA here is from genome assembly GCA_002738285.1 of Holacanthella duospinosa. NCBI lineage: Eukaryota > Metazoa > Arthropoda > Collembola > Poduromorpha > Neanuridae > Holacanthella > Holacanthella duospinosa. Next base: position 725,153 of record NIPM01000017.1, on the reverse strand, counting down.
GTAACCAATCTGCGCTGGTAGCAGCCTCCACAATAGTAAGTCCGGTTGAAGTTCATACTTTTATATCCACGTTTGCTCGAAGTCTGTACTTCTATATCTAAGTTCGGGCAAGTCCGCTCTCCAGTGCCTAAGTGCATACTANCGAAGTCTGTACTTCTATATCTAAGTTCGGTCAAGTCCGCTCTCCAGTGCCTAAGTCCGGATCAAGTGCATACTGCAGCACTCGAGTCCGGAACGAATGCAGATCATCTCAGATCTGTACGACCTGCAGAGCAACTCGGAACAGTGCAATCAGCGGATCATCACGGATCTGTACGATCCGCGGATCATGCCGGATCTGTACAACCCGCAGATCATACCGGATCAGTACAACCCGCAGAACACCCCCGGATCTTTACGATCCGCAGATCATCCCGGATCTGTGTGATCCGCAGATCATCCTATATCTTTGAGATCCGCAGATCAATCAGGTTTTATACGGCCCGCAGATCATCTCAGATCTGCAGAAAATCTAAAGATCCAGAACTTAGAGAAACATCTGGCAACCAGACTGAGAAAGTTGGATAAATCTCAGAAGATGAGATAAATGATGTAACCCGAGATCAGTCCCAACATTATGAATCTTTCCCACACGGAATAAACCCGAAAGGGTATAATAATAAAGGAAACACAAACCCCTCGGAATAATCGCTAATTCAGAAGAATATTTAATAAGTGGAAAAGTTCACCGTGCCACAATATTTACACTGATCCTCCGTGTCAACTCTATCAAAATAATCGATGATATAACACATCGGAATGTTTTGAACTTTTGTTATTTTATTGACTTTGTTCAATTAACTCATTTTTACTGTGTAATTATTAAACCACACTTCTAAATTAGTTCAAAATCTAAGTTCAAAATTTTGAATGACTGAAAAGTTTTGTTTTGATTTCGAATGGTTAATGTTGAATTTCGATTTACCTTACAGTTTTTACCGAGACTTAAACTTCGATTTCAATTTCGACTGAAAGGTTGAATTAAATTTTGATTTTGATCTTCTTCGAATAACGGATTTCGATTTCGAGTACCTTAAAATTATGAATATTTATTTTTTTAAGCATGAAACTTTGCCTATTTTAAGAAAACTCCGTTTTATTATACATGCTTGAAACTTGTCTCCAGATCTTAGTATATTTCAATTTCGTTAGTGGGGCTGAACCGCAATATAAAAAAGTTAATGAAAAAGTTGTATGTTTTGAGCGTTTTCTGCTCAGTTGTGTTTTGAGAACAGAGAGTAAATGGTCCTCTGTTAAATTGGAAAATTTGGAAAGTTTTTGAAAATTGTTTATTTTAAATTAATTGAATTAACGGGAAGGTGAGAGGTGAGGAAGGGGATCACATTCGAAGTCATCCCTCAGGACAACTCCGGACCTGAAGTCCTTTACCATCAATCTCAACTAGAGTATCGTATGACTATGACTCAGGAGTCGGCTCTTGACTCGTGAGTCAGAGTCGACTCACAATATTTTTGAGTTTGACTCTGACTCTGACTCTGACTCATTATAATCAAAGAGTCAGAGAGTCGACTCGGAGCTGGTCGTTGACTCTTGACTCTTTAGTATTGAAGTCTGACTCTGAGTCGACTCTTCAGGAAAAGAGTCAACTCTTGATAATCCATGCCTAGAACATTCCATTCCGTCTCATGAAATTGCTTTAGGCATTAATATAACACGTATTAATTGATCAATTTGTCTTTTATGATTTTCTCTACAAGTATTCACTTTTTATTTACATTGACTTTGTTATTTTTCCAATTCTTACGAAATGAAAGACTGGATATCCAGGAAATAATTGTATTTAACGAATTACTTCAGGAAGTACTTAATTGTACTTCCTAATGCAGAAACGGAATGCGGATCTCAATCAACTATTCCGGTGAATCAAAAAGGTTTAGTGCAACATTTTACAGTTGTCGATGTTAATAATAAACCTCAATACCTGTGTAATTATTGCGCGTAAGTGAACTTAATTAATATAGTTAATATCAAATCAATAATTAGACGAGTAAGCAATTTGTTTTAATTAATTAAAAAAAATTGTCAACTGACTCTAGAGTCGACTCTTTGACTCATGAGTCATTGACACTGACTCACAGGCTAATAACCCAAAAGAGTGAGTCGACTCCCAAAAAATTTAACCTTTGACTATGACTCCGACTCACTAAATACAGAGTCAACTCAATGAGTCAATGACTCTGACTCAAACTATAATGTGAGTCATGCGATACTCTAATCTCAACTCCCCCCCCCCCCTCAATAATTAAACTATCAAGGGTAATTAATATTAAAATATAGAGCGCAAAATACGGTTATATTTATGTAATTGCCAAAGCAAAGGCGTAGGGTTAATTTTTTATTTAAATAATTACTCAAAATAACGCGCTTAAAGTAAGAAGCAAACGTTCAAGGTCACGCTCAATTTTTTTTTAATTAATAAATTTAAGCTAATCCAAGGTACCTCGCAAATTTTCGAGTTCAAGGTACCGAGGACGCAAGCTTTATTGATCGTTTAGAATACTGCTGACTCGCAAACCGAAAGGTTCAAGTCAGGCAAGGAAAGCGCGATAATTTACTACAAATTTAGAGGCTGACCTTAGGGATAGAGTTAGGCCACGCCCACTCCTATTCTTTTCAACCAATCAGAATTCATCCTTTTGGCGAGTGAATTCTAAAACCCTACATCACCTAAGAACCTAATCCTACCAACCTAAATTACCTGGAGTACCTTAATTCGAGTCATTCACTTCCGAAATGAGTCAATTGTTTGGAAAATTAACGTGATATTGTTTGTGAATGATGACAATGAATCGAAAACTAGAATCCAATTTTATCGGATTTATTGACTTGCTAGGTCGAGGTTAGAAATCATAATAAGAGTATATATTTTTAAACTTAGACTAGAGGCTAATCTGAATTGAAAAAGGTAGAAATGGTTCTAGAAGTTTTTAAGGCGAAGGTCGAAGTTTGAACTTAAGATTATATGAGAATAATTTGAGAAGTTGAACTTTATCATATCTAAAAGTAACATAATTGAGAAAATGATGATAATTTTCGAACAGATATAAAGTTTCATAATACATATCATGTATAAACCGTGTTTACACTCAATATTTGATGATTCATAGTAAGAGGATGAGCATCATATCGTGTCATTCTGTTGGTAAGAGTCGTAAGGATAGCGGTAGTGGTATTTTATGACAATGAGTCACACAATCAGTAGTAGTATCCTGACCGAAACAAGCAACAATGGGAACTATCGACTGGAATTTATATTTCTTTCACTTTTTGAACACACTTTTTTTTGCCAGTTGAGGTTTCAAGTTANCTTTCATTTTTTGAACACACTTTTTTTTTGCCAGCTGAGGTTTCAAGTTGTTTCCAAAACACCCATCTCGGCTGCTATGCATAATAGGGCAAATCCCGCATAACGGGTTGGGAGGGCGGGAAAACGGTTTTGCATGTTTTAATTGACTCAATACACGGTCAAATCTTACTCTGAGTCCCTGGTCAAGTAATTATAAAATTAATTATTGATAAGAAAAACAATCTTACGCACAAAAGAAATATTTAATTAAATGTTGCAGTAAAAGAAATTAGATTTTTGATTAAGTTGCTAAATAACCCACACTAAAAACTAGTCATGTAAGGCTGAAGTGAAATAAATTAAATTGTAGCAGTTTGTATTCTTCAAGATGGATTGAGAGCTTGTCAAAAAATAACTCAAAATCAGGTCAGTTGACTGTTTGTTTTTTGCTTTTTTTTTTAAATGTTTCTTTTTGTTTAAACCAGGCTTTAAGTTTGGACAAAGTGCAATTAATTAATTTATTGAATTGTTTACTTTTCCGTAATATATATTGTTATGATCCTGGTCTAAATTGTTCAGCTTAACTTAAATTTAGTTGGACGAAATTCCCAGAGGTCACTAACACTAACTCGTTAATCAATTAACTAACTGATTACAAATAATTGAAAATAACATGATCTAAAACTTTAACTTTATGATTTGAAAATTCAAAATGAACAAAACCCAATTCAATAAATCCAACAATTGGAACGAAAATACGTTAATAAAAATAATTTTTATTTAATAACAAAGATTATAAAATAAACAAACAAATACTTTAAGTAAAAAATACTACTCGCTCAGCAATGAGCTTCCCTATTCTTATTGTTGAAGATTCTGATTCCCTACTCAAGGTAAGACTAAGCTACTCCAGCTTGGTCCAAATCAGAATGAGTCTCTGGACTCCGGGGCCTGGGTTTTTATACCTTTGAAGCCTTAGCGTGCCTCGTGCACAAGAACTATTATTTCACTATTGTAATAATAAAACAAAGGAAATTTATAAAAATAAACTAATTCTAACCGTACAAATTTTCATAATTAGTAACACAACAAAGAAAATAAAATAAAGAAAGGTAAGTATAAATTACCTAATAATTTATAAAAATAAGTAGATTCGCTTCCGATTTTCTGGCTGAGATATGTAATGTAAAAAACTTTTTCCATTCATTCGTTAGACAGAAGAATTTTCGCATGTTTAGTACCATTTTAGCTAACTTTATCTATCTTTGGCATTAACCTATTTATACAGTAAAATTACGCTATACACGTGAACAAAAGTTGAGTGAACCAGTTGACTTTTATGGATTGTATTTTATGGACATGATTCGTACCTTTAAACAGTGCAATCCTAATGAAAGCTTTAAAGATTCTTTTCAACGTGCTCGACTTTCGTTACACCCATCATTACTTACACAATTAGGTACAAAAATTTACCGAACACCTGAAGAGCTTTGCGAAGCTTGTCGCATAGTACACCAGTGTATTATCGCAGAAGACAAATTTAACGATCGCCAGTCAAGGCTTCCACCGCTCATTAGTAATCATCAGACACGTAACCAATCTAATCCAAATTTCTGTCGCAATATTCGACGTGATCGTGACAATAATAACAATTATAACCAGAAGAATAATCACTTTTGTGAAAATAACTCGTTTAGAGGTTACTATCGTGGTCGTGATAGTTTCTACAAAGGCCGTGGTAACAACAGTAACCAAAACAACCGCGTTAATGACAATAGTCGCCAAAATAATCAGGCACAGTATTGTGGCGTGGCACAAAATCCTGCTTTATTCGGGCATCCGGGTATTCTGATTCCAGAATTTGGGTATGAGTAAGATGGGTGGGGTGTTCGGGAGCCCACTCTCTATGAGTGGACTCATGGAGATCCTCAGAAGATGAGAAATGGACATCCTCGCTTGTGGTATTGGCGAGTGCTTAAATAAGAGCATTCGCAAATGTCTAGAGGAGGAGGGGGAGTGCCAGTTCTATTTTAGTTACGTAAAGAGAATGTCCGTTAGGTCGTTAGGTAATTCAGTGATTGTTACGGAATTGTTTTTATTCTTTAACGTGTCATCCAATAGAGTAATCTTCTAGAGTAATTTAAATCTGAATAAATCTTTCATTTCATAATCAGTTGACTGGTTGGACTAGTGTGGATGACTTAATATGACTTGTTAATGTCCCTAGAGAGCCAGTGTCAGGAACCAGAGGGAGGAAAACCATGAACCAAAATTAAGACTTCATAAACCGTTAGTGTGATTCTATTGTGCGCTTCCGTAAGAGACCGGGAACTCGGCGAGGTTCTGCCCCCGTCTATGGTAATTGGAAAAGACCCGCATGATAACTAACAACCAGACCAGCAACAGTCTACGGGAGTCACATAGAAACAGACACATCGAAAGGCTCCTTGGATGGTGCCGGTACGAGCCTCATCTCATCCTATCCCCTTTTGTCAAATACAACCAGGAGTTTTGGGTAAATCAGGAAAGATTTGCCCGAAGAAGAACTACTAGTACAAACCACTCCTCACCCAGTTGTGTTGGTAGGTTTTCCGGAGTTAAGAATAGAACCAAACACCAGTTGTTAGAGATTCTTACTGTTGGAGATCTGGGAGGTTGAGGATTAACGGAGACCCAGGCCTCAACACCGGAGTTGAAGATCTGCGGAGTAAGAAATCCGTCGTGTTATATTCGTCGTGAGATACGCGGTATTAGAGATTCGCCGGAGTTAAAGATCCGTGGTGTTGTAGTACCCATGGAAATTTACACCCGACCCCGGAGATAGAGCTCTGTGGAGAAATAACCCAACGTCAGATATTATTGGTATTACTTTGCTATAGTTAGAGTACGGGTACCACAGCACCAGATCTAGAGTACCGGTACTACAGTATCAGACCCAAAGCATTGTTTATACTTCACTAAATACCAATCCAAGAAGTATTTATTAGAGTCCAGGAAAAAAGCCCGTTTATAATTTAGTAGTACGAATTCACGTCTTGTACCATCCCCATCCCTGTTAAAAAGTTAGGTAATCGCGCCACAATTTAATGGTAGTAGAACTTTTCGAAATAGTTTCCATCGACAATATTATGATAATGGTGAATCGCGGATAGAACTCAACCATCGTGGCCCAACGACTTTCCAACTGAATTTCGGGTACAATGGTTGGAGTCGTTGTTCACGAGGATCCAATCGCAGTAATTGGCAAAACCATCAAGCGAATAATCAAAAAAATAATAGTAGAGCCCGATCTCAGCCTCGTCAACATATACAACTTAATCCACAACAACAACCAGACCAATGCCTTGCATGAAATGCTGAAGTTTTGGTCATTCTGCTAATCGCTGTCCTACCCGATCTGGGTTAGCGATACCTCATCCGTATAATAGTGAAACCGTACAAAAACAGAAGAAAGTCAAAATAAGTGATCAAAATTTTCATTAACCTGAAGGTTATAAATTCCATTTAAACGAAGAAGGGAGAAATGGGGACTGACCCCTCCCAATTGCTCTCTAAAAGTAAAATATTTTGGGGTNGCATTTAAACGAAGAAGGGAGAAATGGGGACTGACCCCTCCCAATTGCTCTCTAAAAGTAAAATATTTTGGGGTCCCAATAATTTCAATTAAACTTCGAAGTGAAAAGTGCACGTCATTACTCGATTAAGATTGCACTTCTTCTCTTATAAAAAAAAGTTTACTTCAAAAATTAAATGTAATCATTCGACCTATCGATACAATTGTGTTATCGGCTATCGATAATATTAAAACAAGTCCTATTGGAAAGGCTCTACTGACAATAGAAATGGCGAATAGAATATTCGACTATGAATTTCTTATCATAAATTGTTTACCTTTCTCGTTTTCGTTAGGCTCAGATATAATCTACAGCCAAAACATTGTCACAGACCTATGTGGTTATCAATATTGGTTCAGAAATGAACATAAAATTAAGTTCAGTTTACCGACTTCTACTAAATACAATCCTATTATGTTATCATCGACAGTCCATGATGTTAGTGCACGCAGTTCTCCAGAACCATGCATTGACTCATGTGATTTCAGTGACAAAGAAATACCTAAAGAAACTCTGTAATTGATCCAATTCAAATTAAAGTTAAAGAAATATTAGGCAAATTTTCAACTGTCGCAAATTCCCAAATCTCATAATTAATACCATAAAATCATCCTTTGCTAAGCGCAAAGTAAAATTCTTAGGTCACATTGCTGCTCAGCAAGGATTAAAAAAAGATCCCGAAAAGATTAAAGCAATAGTTGAGTTTCCTAGGCCTTTAGACAAAAAAGGAATTATGAGATTCAGCGGCATGTGTCAGTGGTATGCCACTTTTATACAACATTACGCTTCTAAGATGGAGCCACTCTTTAAATAACTCCGTAAGGAGAATAAATTGTGTGGACAAAAGAACAGGATAATTCGTTCCAGCAGTTAAAAGCTGACATCTTAGACAACGTAGTTTTACAAAATATTGATTATTCCAAACCGATTCTTATGAAATGTGATGCTAGTGATTACGGACTTGGTGCAGTTTTATGACAAATAATTAATGGAATATAACGTCCCATCATGTTCTCTAGCAAAACCCTCACAATCTGAGAGGTCAGTTCACTGATACGAGAAAGAAATTTACGCCATAATTTTTGTATACAAAAAGTTTGCTGAATTTATACTCCATCATGAAGTCACAATCCAACCAGACAACAAAGCAGTTAGTTATTTAATGAAAATGAAGAGTGTGAAATAACAGTTAAACATTTGGGTCTAACAAATAGACTCATAGGACGCCCATACCAATTTCCGTCCTAGAACAAATAATGTGGTAGCGGACGCGTTATCACGAGCTTCAATTTCAGTCCAAACGGACGCTATGGACATTGAAGACGATATTGGTATTCAATATGCTCCAGTTGCCGCACTCACTTTTTCCGGTTCCGACACTTACGGATATTGCTCTGCAACAACGTCATGATTGTAAACTGTTACTTATTATTACTCTTTTGAGAAATAGTCCAACGAGTCATGAATCGAAAGACTATATTCTTCAAAATGAGGTTCTAATGCGAAAGACTAAACCATTTGAGAGTAAATACGACCAACAAGCTCTCACACGCCTCAATTCCAATGTGAGCAGTATGTGTCTCGGAAGAAGTTTGTCAAAAATGTCACGATGCAGGTGTAGTGCACACACCTACCGATACATCCATAAATACATAATGCGTACGTTTAAAATTAAAGTTAGTTCTAGTACCGGTTATACCTCAGTTAATGACAAGTGAAATTTTAAAAACTTTTCCATGATGTTCCAGAATCTGGACATTTAGGCATGAGCAAAACACTCGAAAGGAAAAAATCCAGGTGTGATTGACCAAATATGAACAGAGAAATTAGACAATATGTCCATAGTTGTACCACTTGCCAAAAAGTGAATGCAAGTAATCAGTTCCCTGACTGTCTACTACAACATGTATCTCCACCTTCGAAAGTGTTTGAGACCATTCATATAAATTTAATGGGTCCCTTTCCGGCTAGCTCAGGCGGAAGACAAAATAAACATTTATTGGTAGTAATAGACGAACTGTCCAAATGGGTAGAAATGTTCTCCATGAGAGCCACAACTGCTAAAAAAATTAAAGATATTCTTGAAAATCAAATTTTCTGCAGATTCGGAACTTCAAAACAAATTTTGAGTGNAAGACAAAATAAACATTTATTGGTAGTAATAGACGAACTGTCCAAATGGGTAGAAATGTTCTCCATGAGAGCCACAACTGCTAAAAAAATTAAAGATATTCTTGAAAATCAAATTTTCTGCAGATTCGGAACTTCAAAACAAATTTTCAGTGACCTTGAAAGGATACAATCCAATTAGGCTCGATCCACCACTTGCACGATTTCACTTTAAGTGCCGCAGACCTATTACAAGCCACTCCTTAAAACACTATCTCCTTAATCCTTATTTCAAGTTTGTGAAAAACGTGTATAATTCAAACTTTCATTGCTATTTCTTATAGTAATGGGGTTTCTGATGGACAAAGCAGGAACATGAAAGATCTACAAGTCTGCGGACTTCAAATCAAAATGCCTCTTAGCGGATAAGAAATTTGGTGTAACCAAGGTTGACCCTTATCAAGATTGGTTCAACAAATCCATCCACCAGTTTTTGAACGAGAATCGAACCCGAAACGTGACCAATTTCATCTCATCTCTCAATGGTGTCAACCCTTTGCACCACATAATCTAGAAATGGTCCCTCTCACAAGCAAATCTAATTCCATTCATGATTGAACCAGGTGATGAGGAATCACCACCAAACTTGTCATTGTCGAAATTGGATAGTTACTTGAGGACATAATTCAAGACCTTCTCAAATATACAGAAATTGGATTTGATGTCGAGACATTCAGATCACACCACCACACGTTCTGAAACAGGCCTTACATCTGCCTTATTCAATTCTCCACTCTCCACACAGACTACATGATTGACCCATTTCGTGTCCCTCAAGACTTGTTTAAACTAAATCAAGTCCTTCAAAATAACAGAATTTTGAAGATAGTGTTTGACGGACACTAGAAGCTCCCTGTTTCAACTAAACCACAGAATCTTCTGCCATATCTCATCGACATGAACCAAGTCTATGAAACGTTTTTTATTTCTGAAGAGAGCCCTAAGAGCAACTTTTGTGCAGCCTTCAATCACTAGTTTAACTCCTCAAAAATCGATGAAACGGCCAAATTGACAGATTTTCCTGCTCGACTTCTCAAAATTGGCCAACCATTGGTCGAATACGCACGGAGTGGCTCCCATCTGGCCTTGAGAATGTGGCTTAAATATAAGCGTCTTACCTTTACCCCAAGATCAGATGGTGAAAATTCCCTCCTCACTCAACAATGAAAAGCAGTCCAGGAACGTTCAAGAATCCTTTCTCTCCAACTCATCAAATTAAACCACTCCACATCTTATTAACTTATTGAAACAAGTTAAGTCTCCCAACCCTCTACCGGAATTATTCCGACGATTCTTCAAGTTTCGGGAAGATTTGGCCAAATATGAAGACATACCACCATTCAAAATTCTTACGGATGTTGATTTGTTTGAATTGTGCCGCTTACGACCACCATCAGAGAAATCCCTGTTTGAAATCCTTCTCAGTCGACTCCAAGCGACACATTTCCAAACACGTGATAAACAACAAAACCAAATTGTTCCAAATTATTTCCAGATACACATCTGTATTAGAATTACCGGTTCCATTGGCTCCAAAACCACGAATCCCGAAACGGAAATCCTCTCCACGAACCAGCCATTGAATATCCCAGGAACTGGATGACAAGTCAGATGCAGATGATGGTCTTGATTATTAAGGTGCTTTGGTTGTGCGTTCCATCGCAAATTCTCATAATTAAATGGAACCACAGCCGTCGACAAACTCAACATATCGCCTGCACCCATCTGAATCAATGGACCACATCTTAGATTAGTTTGCGGATGATGACCTATTTGGACCAAATGACATCCACCACCAGTCCAAGATGAACTGCAAGGACTCAGTGACCTCGAGGAACATGAAGTAGGACCTCTTCAGTGCGTCCACGTCTTCTAGAAGTTGAAGTTTTCGACAACTATGAGATCAGTTTTCCTACGAACTTATTCGTTCCTGCTCCTGTAACACCATCAAACCCTCCAACCATGGTGTCTGTTGCAGTCGGTCCCCAACTAGCCACACAAACACACCCTTGTTTCATCTGCTGGAATTTGGACAACTTCCACAAACGAGGATCAATCAGATGCTGGTTTTGGACCCCACAGAAAAAAAAAGATACTAGGAGCACGGGAACGTATGCTTGCCAACAAGGCTGAAGCCCGCATTCGATTTCCCGAATATTTCAAGATGGCTCAAAACAGGCGCCAATAATGAAATTATATATATATATATTTTTTTTCTCCTTTCTTATTATATTCCTTTAATAAGTAATCAATTAATTTTTTGTTTTTTTGTTAAGATTGACTCCGCCTTCCTGCATCACCAATATACGGGCTGCATGTTAGCCAACACCGTCTTCACCCCACCGGCAAGAGGTGTCTTGGAGGCGAGAATGTGTCGGAGAATCCCCTTGTCAGATCCAAATCCAAAGTCAAAAAGTCAACTGGATCCCGCGAGGAGACCCAGCTGACTCTTGAAGCATCTTTTTCGATTTCATTTGATATTATTTTTTTTCCCATAGGATAGGGCCTTAAGCCAAATAATAATAATAATAGTTAGTGGGGCTGAACCGCAATATAAAAAAGTTAATGAAAAAGTTGTTGCATGTTTTGAGCGTTTTCCGCTCAGTTGTGTTTTGAGAACAGAGAGTAAATGGTCCTCTGCTTAATGAGTAGGTTGAGCCATTTTTACANAGAATGTGTCGGAGAATCCCCTTGTCAGATCCAAATCCAAAGTCAAAAAGTCAACTGGATCCCGCGAGGAGACCCAGCTGACTCTTGAAGCATCTTTTTCGATTTCATTTGATATTATTTTTTTTCCCATAGGATAGGGCCTTAAGCCAAATAATAATAATAATAGTTAGTGGGGCTGAACCGCAATATAAAAAAGTTAATGAAAAAGTTGTTGCATGTTTTGAGCGTTTTCCGCTCAGTTGTGTTTTGAGAACAGAGAGTAAATGGTCCTCTGCTTGATGAGTAGGTTGAGCCATTTTTACACCAGATTTTTTTACTCTTCTCTAAGTTAGTACTCAAGAACTACTACATCTGTATTGCACAATATTCAAGCTCAAAAACTAGAGTTTAGTAGTGTTATTTCACTATAACAAAGAGATGTAAATTATAGTGCGATGTTCTACATTGAACTATTACTCAGTCAAAACAGCAACAGTTTTTCTTATAATTTTTACCAACCTCAAATAAGATAAAATCTAAAGGTTAGTAGTGTTATTTTTTTCTTCAACTATAGCAATGAGATATTAATTTTAGCAAATAATAATGGTAATTTCAAGGTTTCTCGATTCTAAGAAACAATCGCTGTTGATATCAAGAACCGTTGTCCCTGTTGTCAAGGAACCTTGGGTATTTTATTAAATATAAACAATTATTTTATTACTACTAGTTGTTCGATCGACAGATCCCAACCATAAAAACTCTTTATACACTCCGATGCAAAAGCACGGAGTGTATAAGTGACAAAAACATGAATATAATGTATATTGAGCCTGAATACTCTATAGAATTTGTCAAATTGAATTAAATATCCAATTTCTAATAGAATATTCTTAAGAGCGCTGAGGTTAGTAGCAGTCGGTCTCGTGTGTAATGACTGCATACGAGATCGAATGCTACAACCCACAGTTATTTTACTTTAAAATATTTTAGAAAATTTATTTTTAATACCAAATGTAATCTATACCAATAATTCAACAATAAACATGCAATGAAAGTACTTCCAAATTACTTCCATTTAGTTTTATATTTATAAAACTTAAACATAACTCTTATAGAATCCAGTAGGTTGGGTACTATGATTTTAATTTATAACTAAAGTTAAAATTCTATTTTGATGAATGTGATGAATTTCATGAATGTAAATGTCAGCAATATTTCTAAAATCTAAAAACAACAGCAAATTCGGCATAAAATAATAAAGCTACCGTGAGATTTGAAACTCAAGATTTAATTTAAGAATGAAAATATTAATCACATCTAATCTAGAATTGACAAAAATACGTTCTTATCTTCAAATCAGTTTAAAAAAATAAGTTGGTGGAAAATGTCTCAAACTTCCAAAAGTAAGTCCATTTTTATTATTTACTATTTTTCCATTTTTACTTGAAATTGAAATTGAAAACTTTGAAAGTTTTAATTATCAATATGTTATATTACTATAATTTATTAATTTATTTTGATTTATAGGCAGTCAGAACGATGCAGACGAGCGTGATATCATACTGGGTGGGAACGCTGTGGATCGCAGCCAACAAGGAAGCGTTAATTGACCTCAGTAAGAAACATATGGCAGAGGCCATTGAACGGACTGCGGGTGGATTCCAAGGTGTCAAACTTCGGACACGGAAAGGTAAATTTTGATTAAGCAATACAGGTGGAGAAAAAAAAAATTTTTTTCTGAATTCATTTTTCTGATCTTATTTTAATTGGTATTTTTTTTTCATTATAGGCACACCAAAATTAAAAAAACTTCCTGTAAATAAACTCCATGTGAGGAATGTTATCGCCAAGAAGCGAAAACTCGCTCTCGAAGAGTCTGAAGGTAAATATTTTACTTCCATATTTGTATTTTTAAAATAATGACATTTCTGCTTAGTCAGCATTTAAGCAAATATTTATTAGGGAAGATAATCTTTCTATTTTTGTTGCAGAATTGTCAGATAATGACTCTTACGAACCAACGGATGTGGATGATGAAGATGAAGATGATGACATCGAAGATGAAGAGAACATTGACGATGCTGTAGAAGAGATTCCAGTTCCTCCATTAAAAAAGAAAAAAGCCAAGGGAGGGATTGAAAAGTCTTCCGCTGTGCGCAATTTGAAAAAAGCTTTTGAAGGAGCCGATGGTGTTGACTTGGATTTGTCCGACATGCCTGAGCTGACCGGGAAACAACGAAAGCTTTTTCGCTGCATTTTAGGAGAAAAGTGGGAGGTCAGGATTGATCCTGAATGGAATGCAAATTTAGAATCGATTTGGAAATGGACGGATAGAACTTTCGAGTGGAAGAATGGGTCCACATTAATAGTATCATTCATCCCAAAGCTAATCACAGCACTGAAATCTGCTGCTGACTACATGGGCTATTAAAATTATTGCTTATTTATTAATTGCGACTGTAAGTTAGTAAGTTGAAAACTTTCCAAATTACAACTATACATTAATAAATGAATACCAAATCAAAAAATTTCATTCATGAGTTGAGTTTTTATAATTTTAATTTTAATTTCTTACTTGACTTCTAATTTGTCTTATCTTATTCTTGGTTTGTGTAGTTACACGTTTGGAAAACATTTTGAAAGTTTGGCATCACTTATTGTCTTGAATCTACACTAACCACGGTTCTAAGCTCTAAATTCAGCTCTCCAAATAGTTCACAATTTAGTCACTTGGTGGTGCCAGAAGAGTGTCTATTCTGTAAATTCTCTACTGTACACAACAAGGATGCAGGCATGGTAGGTTAATAATTGTTTTTTGACAATGTAGGTTAAACTTGTATTTGAATTTTTATGCATAGGCTTCATCATATGATTGTTCGGATTTCGAAGCATTTCTACATAGCAAAATATTTTCTGAGATTCCCGGTGCAGTTGACTACAAGCACCTCAATAGACATAAGTTATTTGCAAAAACTGANAAAATATTTTCTGAGATTCCCGGTGCAGTTGACTACAAGCACCTCAATAGACATAAGTTATTTGCAAAAACTGATTTAACAATAGAAATTTATGTTTCGCAATACACACTGACACAAAACAACACACAAACAAAGATCACTTTCTATTTAGATAATAGATCCACAACCAATTGTTTCCAATTTTGAGGTGTTCNATTTTCTGAGATTCCCGGTGCAGTTGACTACAAGCACCTCAATAGACATAAGTTATTTGCAAAAACTGAGGTAACAATAGAAATTTATGTTTCGCAATACACACTGACACAAAAAAACACACAAACAAAGATCACTTTCTATTTAGATAATAGATCCACAACCAATTGTTTCCAATTTTGAGGTGTTCNCAACACACAAACAAAGATCACTTTCTATTTAGATAATAGATCCACAACCAATTGTTTCCAATTTTGAGGTGTTCCTTACCGAAAATGAGTTTACTGAAACATCCGTGAAAGTGGACTATAAACATTTATGTGAGAATCTGGAATACAANCTTACCGAAAATGAGTTTACTGAAACATCCGTGAAAGTGGACTATAAACATTTATGTGAGAATCTGGAATACAACGCTCCGATTATGAGGAAACTAATTGTTCAAGTGAGTATTTAATTAAGTCCCAGTAAAACGATATATATCAGAAAGTTTATTATTTCATTTTTTAGTGATACAAGTGCAAAAATTGTTCACTAAAGTGTTCCCAATTTGATATATTCAAAACTCATATGANCTTACCGAAAATGAGTTTACTGAAACATCCGTGAAAGTGGACTATAAACATTTATGTGAGAATCTGGAATACAAAGCTCCGATTATGAGGAAACTAATTGTTCAAGTGAGTATTTAATTAAGTCCCAGTAAAACGATATATATCAGAAAGTTTATTATTCAATTTTTTAGTGATACAAGTGCAAAAATTGTTCACTAAAGTGTTCCCAATTTGATATATTCAAAACTCATATGANCATTTTTTAGTGATACAAGTGCAAAAATTGTTCACTAAAGTGTTCCCAATTTGATATATTCAAAACTCATATGAGCGATTGTCAAAGATTGAAGTATAGAAAGGTACGAAGAATAGTAAAAAAAACGTCGTTCAAATGTGGTTATTGTGCCCATGTAGCTGATACGAGCGTTCAACGTGAAAATCACTTGGCTACGTTTCACAAATGTGGTCAATGCTCATTCGAAGGTGTTCAATTGAGAAATCACCACCTAATACATCCTACACAATTTGGTGGAAGAGTTTTGCAACAAAACTTCCCATCACACACTACAATTCACTTAGCTTCTGACAACTCATTTAAACAAATTAAAGCGTTCAAAGTCTCGGTCAGGACATATCGCAGTAAATTGGAGTCAAATGAAGAACCATTAGAAAAGTTTTTGGATGATTTGAAACCAAGTGTGCAAAACGTTATAAAAATTTCTCAAAGCGTACTCTTGGCTATAAAATCTCAATTTAGTGTGTTCGTTCCAAAGGTTTCTCTTTCGCGACAAAGATAACAAAGTGTATGAGTACCAAACTAAACCCATCAAAAGAGTATACGACTACACGGTCAATGCTCAATCATTTGACAGCTTATATCAGAAATGGTGTGAAAAAATAATTTACACTGTTCAAATTTTTGAAAAATATGGATCAGGTTGGGAATTTCTTACTGTCACTGGAGCTGACATTCGCATTGGCTTGTTTCGTCCACAGCGCGGTGGTTGTCAGAGTCTTCTCCACTTCAAATGGGCTTGTCTAGCGAGCCTTCATCATGCGGATTTGAAAAAATGAGTCGTCAAGAACACAAACCGAAAAGTGTACTACAGACAATTTGAAAGTTTCTACGACTTTTCTTGTATTTCTTATCCAGTTGAAATAACTGATACCCCCGTCTTTGAGGTTGCTAACTCGTTAGCAATTAACGTTTTTAACTTTGATGACGATGATGGAGTTCTCCCAGNACTGATATCCCCGTCTTTGAGGTTGCTAACTCGTTAGCAATTAACGTTTTTAACTTTGATGACGATGATGGAGTTCTCCCAGTGTACATATCACAGCATAACTATACTGCATGCAGACCTGTGAACCTGGTGCTTGTGTGTTATGGGGGAAGTTTACATCTTGTTGCCATCTCTGATATTCATAGATTGTTAGGAAAGAACAAAAACCACAGACGTCTTCTTTGCTACAACTGTTTACAAATTTTTCCATTGAGCAAGCCTGATCACAAAGTAGATAGGGAAGATATACTGAGAAAGCGTATCGTCAACTGTAATAATTTTAAGTTTCAGAGTGTTACAATGCCTCTCAAGTTAGCCAATGGAGATAAACCTACAATACGGTTCACAAATACCGCAAAGCAATTGAAAGCCGGATTTGTTGTTTATTGTGATTTTGAATGTTTACTTATACCTACAGAGAAAGAGACCCTCCACAATCTGCATCTTAAACGTTGAAGAAAACTATCCACCAACCGTCTGGGTTTGCGTACGTAGTTGCAGATATGAGTGGAAACATTTACAAAAAGAGAGTTTATAAAGGATCTGANACAAATACCGCAAAGCAATTGAAAGCCGGATTTGTTGTTTATTGTGATTTTGAATGTTTACTTATACCTACAGAAAAAGAGACCCTCCACAATCTGCACCTTACACGTTGAAGAAAACTATCCACCAACGTCTGGGTTTGCGTACGTAGTTGCAGATATGAGTGGAAACATTTACAAAAAGAGAGTTTATAAAGGATCTGANCCGTCTGGGTTTGCGTACGTAGTTGCAGATATGAGTGGAAACATTTACAAAAAGAGAGTTTATAAAGGATCTGACTCTGTGGATTTGCTCCTGAGCGAATTGGAAGTGATAAAAAACGAAGTATTTGAGATTTATGAAACTCCCAAACCTATGACTATTTCGAGCGAAGACCAGAAAACATATCAGTTAGCTACTGAGTGTCACATTTGTTGCGGACAGTTAGGAGATAACAAACTTCGAGACCATTGTAGGATCTCAGGTAATTACAGNATAACAAACTTCGAGACCATTGTAGGATCTCAGGTAATTACAGAGGATCTGCCTACATGCAATGCAATTTAGATTTTCATCAAAGCAAGCACTTATCTGTTATTATACACAATTTCTGGGGGTATAACTGGCATCTGATTATTCATAGGTTTAGAAAATTTGGCGAATCAATTCGTGTTACTTCTTCCACATCGGAACGATTTATGTCAATTGAAGTTGATGGTATTGTGCTTATAGACAGTTTCAAGTCTAGAATCATTAGTTAACGACCTTTCACAACAACATGACGACCAACATGCGTTTAAGCTACTACACGACCACTTTAATCGTCCTGAGCTTGTAGAATTGTTAAAGCAAAAAGGTGTCTATCCATATGAGTACATGTCAAGCTGGGAGAAGTTTAATGAAAAAACATTACCCAAAATTACTTGCTTTTTCAATACACTGAGAAATGAAATGCTTACAGAATCGGCATATAGGGATGCAAAAACTGTTTTTAAAATGTTTGACTAAGAACTTGGGTGACTACTACGATCTGTATGTGTTATCCGATACTCTACTGCTAGCAAGTGTGTTCGAGAACTTCCGAGCGATGTCACTAAACGCATACAAGCTGGATCCTGCGCATTATATTTCAGTCTCAGGGTTAGTATGGAATGCCGCTTTTAAAATGACAAAGGCAATTTTTGAATAGCTTACAGAAATTGACCAACATAAATTTTTGGAACTTAGTCATTTTATGTGTATACTATATAATGTAAAAAACCAATAGCACGAAGGCTGCTTTCAGGAATGAGAGGTGGAGTAACCATGATTGTGAAAAGCAATTAGCAGAAGTTTCAAATAAGTATATGCAAGAATACATCCAGGACACTGAAAGCGACCTCCAAACATATATAATCATTTGGGATGTAAATAATCTGTATGGGCAAGTTTGAACAATTGAGCTTATTTAAGTATATGATTACTATTTAATATTTAATGTTTAATATGCAGACGATGACGATAAAGTTACCAGTATCAGGATTCAGGTTTATGAAACGTAAAGAAATTGATAATTTCAATANCCAGACGATGACGATAAAGTTACCAGTATCAGGATTCAGGTTTATGAAACGTAAAGAAATTGATAATTTCAATATCGAGGAAGTCAGTGATGACAGCTCATACGGGTTTATAATTGAATGCGATCTAGAATATGACGCCACATTACACGAAGATCATGATGACTATCCATTGGCTCCAACCAAGTTTAGCATAAACAAGCAGCAGCTGAGTGAATACTAGCAGGATTTGCTCGATTCATTTAATATTACTTACATGGACAACCAGGAAAAACTTATTCCGCACCTTGGACCGCGCAAAAATTATATTATACATTAGAAGTAAATTAATTGTACACTAAACTATTAATGTTTTGCAATTGTTTTATGTATACATTATACCGCAGGAACATAAAATATTACATTTCCAAGGGGATGAAATTAACAAAGATTCATCGGATTTTTACGTTTAAACAAGATGTATTTTGTTTAACCAAAAAAAACGAGAGGGTGCTTCGAATGCATTTGAAGACTCGTTCTTTAAACTTATAAATAATCGGAAAAGGTAAATGTGCTAAACGGAATCAAAATTACTAATACATATAATCAACCAAACAATCAGTAATAACTATTTTGTTTAGGAATGGAGAATGTGAGACGTCGAATTCGCGTTAGATTGGTAAACAAGAAAGAGCAGGCTACGAGGTTAATTTCCAAGCTTCAATACCAAACTCATAACATTATAGAAAAAAATTTGGTATCATTTCATATGACGTTAGCGCGCGTCACACTACATAAGCCTATCTACACATGGTTCACTGTGTTGGACGTTTTTAAGCTTTTTATGTATCAGTTTCAAATGGATCATGTGAAAAAGAAATATGGTAGTGCAGCGCAGCTTTTGTTTACACACACTGATAGTCTTACCTACCATATTTGAACTAAGGATGTCTATAAAGATATGCAAGAAGATGCACATCTTTTTGATTGCAGTGATTATCCAGAGAACCATTTCCTCAGAAGTCTTGACAATAAGTAGGTTATTGGTAAACTAAAAGATGAAACAAGGGGTGAACCAATTTATAAGTTTGTTGGACTGGCACCAAAAGTTTATTGCATGGGCATAGGGCAGCAACAAACGGAAAAGAAGGCTGCTAAGGGTGTGCTCAAATTTGTTCAAAAAAGCAACTTTCGATACAATACGTACCGTGAATGCTTGGAAAAACAAAATCGTGTTTACAAAACTGTGAATTCTATTAGATCTAAAAAACATGTGCTATATACTGTGGAACAACGGAAATCGATGCTACATGGGTTCGATTCCAAAAGATGTATCTTAAAGAACGGAGTAGATACTTTGTCCTGGAGGAATGTACTTTTAAATTATCCTGAAGGGCTGTAGTAACAAGCTATAATACTAAGTTATATTAAAATCTATTTTTAAATACTTTATTTATTGTTTAAGTATACTACATGTTCACTGATAACTTCAGTTAATAATTTTAATAAGTTTTGTTATACTCAAAGTTAGTTACACATTTCATATAAATTGGCAATCAATTTGTTAAAACTACTTTAGTCTGTTATAAGCTTTCCTTAACCAAAATGAAACAGAAGTACATATTTCATCATGACCATTATTATCACACCCTCAAACACCAAATTGGGTAAGGCATACCTGTATTCCATGGAGCAAGGCAAAAGGGTGGTTTAATAGGTTCCGTATTAGGTAGTTTTGCAAAATATGCAATTCCACTAGTCGTGAAGTATATATTCTCTCACGCTAAAGCAGCTGCTATCAGTACATTTTCTGATTTAGCAACTCATAGAGAACCAATAAAACAAGTTCTTAAAAGAAATTCAGCAGGTTTTTTGAAAAATGTTAAAGACGGTGTCGTGAATGATATCAACAACATTTAGTCAGAAGGAAGAGTGACAACTAAGTTCAAACGCAAGAGGACAACGATAAGGAGAAAAGTTAATCCGAAATTAAACAAAGAGAGGAATAAGACGAAAAATCCTAAACCACCAAAAGTGGTGAGAGATTGTCATGACATATTTTCATAATGTCTTTTCTTCACTCACTTTCTAAACCAGCACTTCGTAGGGAGGTTGAAATTTTCTCTATCCCACCCACTGATACCACTGTGGACTATAGCATGTATTGTGAGTGTAGGCCAACTGTAAGTGTAGGAGATTCGACTTGGAAAATTAAATATAAGATTCTTGGGAAGGGTAGTCACTATCTTGACCTTTATGACAATTTTTTCTTCTTGAAAGTTCAGGTAAATTTTTTAATAACGCTG
This sequence comes from Holacanthella duospinosa, assembly GCA_002738285.1. Taxonomy (NCBI): domain Eukaryota; kingdom Metazoa; phylum Arthropoda; class Collembola; order Poduromorpha; family Neanuridae; genus Holacanthella; species Holacanthella duospinosa. The sequence goes on along the minus strand of NIPM01000017.1, from coordinate 703,999 downwards.
AAAAATGTTTTTTTTGTCTACACATTCAAGCTAACAAATTTTTTGATGTCTTGAACTGTAGGTGCTGAACCGAGACGGTGCTAATCTTGTCGAATCATCAAAAATTGGAGTTTACAATCTATTTATGCATGCATTTTTTTTTAAACTNGACGGTGCTAATCTTGTCGAATCATCAAAAATTGGAGTTTACAATCTATTTATGCATGCATTTTTTTTTAAACTGGATATATACTTCAACTCCCATCTTATATCTACAAGCAACAATGCATATGCATATCGAGCATATATCGANATACTTCAACTCCCATCTTATATCTACAAGCAACAATGCATATGCATATCGAGCATATATCGAGACCCTTCTTATTTACGGAAATGAGTATAAGACTTCACAGGGGACTTGTGCTCTTTTCTATGCATATACAGATGATGCAGAAGCAGGGGCAACAAACACTGGATTTGCTAAGCGTAAAGGTTTTATTGAAAAGTCGAAAACACTGAAGCTTATTGACAAGCTAAGGTTTGACCTAGCAACACAACACAGATATATTCTGAATGATGTATCGGTCCAAATNTATTGACAAGCTAAGGTTTGACCTAGCAACACAACACAGATATATTCTGAATGATGTATCGGTCCAAATTGCTTAAATACGGTCTCCTGATGCCTTTTCATTACTTTCTGAAGGTGAAGAAGGTGAAGTAAGAATTCTCAGTAACCTCACTGCTTGTCCGTAAACAGATGCTATATCCAAGCATAGTTCTTTCACATCAAAGACTCCTGGAGAAAGGTGAGGTAGCAAGATATCCTCATAATAAAGTAGATGTTAAGTACTTTACCACTGCAAATGGAAGCTCAAGCGAGGTCGAAACCAATTTATTTGGTGGGAGTATCCCCAGTAGAATCATTATAGGTCTCGTTCCAAGCTCATCGTTTGTTGGAAAATTCAGAGGGAATCCGTTTAAATTTGAACACTTTGACATTTCATCAATTGGAGTGACTGTAAATAATATATCGCTCCCAATACAACCTCTGTCATTAAATTTCTCAAAGGGTGAGATTTTACTGGCATACTATACACTTTTTACAAGCACTGGTATTGCAGGACAAGACGAGGGGTTATCANCGGGTGAGATTTTACTGGCATACTATACACTTTTTACAAGCACTGGTATTGCAGGACAAGACGAGGGGTTATCATTTGATCGGGAAAGGTTCAAAACTCATAACTGCNTGATCGGGAAAGGTTCAAAACTCATAACTGCTTGTTCGTTTTTGACATTGTACAATCACCATCAGGAGCGTCTTTACTTACTCTGGAAAAAACTGGGAAAATAAAGTTGGATATTCAATTCTCTAATCCTCTTGTTGGTGCCAAACACTGCGTTGTATTTTCTGAGCACCAGGCTGTGCTAGAAATTGATAAATATTGGCAAGTGATAATTACACAATGAATAGCAACGACCTGAGGAAGGTACTACACTCTACAAAAACAAAGGACTTTGAGACGAGATTATTCGCAAGCGATAAACTCAGTTATGTTAAATCTGATCAGTTTGCTATCGTGGTTACACAGATGACCAATTTCATCCTGGAATGCACTGGTGTGCAATGTATAAAGAGAAAACTTCAAAATATGTAGAATTTTTTGATAGTTTTGGTATGCCTATTAATTTTTACCCTGATTGTTTTGCTTAAATCTTAAGTTTAGTTTTGCTTATCTTCTTAAGGTCTAAATCTTGTAATGTTCTCTGNTAACAAAGGACTTTGAGACGAGAGTATTCGCAAGCGATCAACTCAGTTATGTTAAATCTGATCAGTTTGCTATCGTGGTTAACACAGATGACCAATTTCATCCTGGAATGCACTGTTGTGCAATGTATAAAGAGAAAACTTCAAAATATGTAGAATTTTTTGATAGTTTTGGCATGCCTATTAATTTTTACGCTGATTGTTTTGCTTAAATCTTAAGTTTAGTTTTGCTATAGAAGAATTCCAGATTTAGAACATTACAAGAGACTAGCAATACACAATATCAATCTACTAATAGCACTTGTTGTGGTAATTATTCTGTGTATTTTCTTATTAACCGGTACTTGGGGCGCACATTTCATGATATCGGGAATGATTTCAAGNGTAATTATTCTGTGTATTTTCTTATTAACCGGTACTTGGGGCGCACATTTCATGATATCGGGAATGATTTCAAGGTTGGTAATGGATTGAAAAATGATGACATCGTTTTACGATTTGTCCGTGACAATTTCCACTCCACCTTCACCATCAATACGCAGTCTCTAAAACAACACGTTGATGAGCTCGATGGTAGGCTACAGATAATTCAGTTATGCAAAACAAAAGCATATATAATTAGTNTACAGATAATTCAGTTATGCAAAACAAAAGCATATATAATTAGTTAATTATTAAATGTGGATGCTACTTGGGAGCTTGTGATTGCAATAAAATGGTTGTTAGGTTGAATCTAACAACTGATAGTATTACATTGACCATGGTTGAATCTAAAATCGCGAAGTATTACATTGATTTATCTCACTCAATTAGATTGAGCAGTCTAGAAAAAATACATAAATACACGGGAATTCCTAGAAAAAATATCCAAACATTTCATAACAAACAAGATACATGTACAAGACACAAACAGAGAAGGCTCCGTTTCAAAAGACGAAAAGTAACATCACCAGGGCTGGATTTCACCACTAATCATTCAGCAATAATCAATAATCAATAATCAATAATCAATTTTTGATGAATGATGATGATTAGTGTTCCACTATGATAACAAAAAATTTTCTCCTCACTTATCAAAGGTTGATGAGTGAAATAATTACTCATCAATTTTTCATAAAATTGGCTTAGCAACTTATCAACAAACTTGATATTATTTATCAATTGATAAATAATAACTTTACTCATAATTTTTTACATTGTTCTACTTGTTTTGGATTTTGGATTCTGATCGTTAGTCAGATTGAAAAAAAGTTTTAAAACTTATTCTTTCCATTTGAATCTCAATCCTCAAATTGTTGATAGGTGAGACCCAATAATTACCACCACGGACGATATATTTCCCTTGATTATCAAAAAGGTACAACTAGTTAACTTTTACTGGATTCTATGGAGTAGTGCTTCTTTCACCTGGAAGCCACATAAAAAAAAAACTATTATCTACACAAAATCTGTTTGTTACACAAAAATATTCTCTTCATCAACCAAACTGGATATTCGAAACAGAACCATCGGTACTTAATTGCACGTTTGAATAACTATTCGCAAGTTTACAAATGCTAGATTGACATTAGGAGTACTCAATCAGAGGTTTGTAAACTTACAATTTTGTAAGTTCACAAAATTTGTAAAGTTACAAGAGAGAAATTTGGCGGGAAACAAATTCCAGCCTCCTCATTGGTCCGTAACTTTACAAAGGCTTTGTAAACTTTACGAACCAAAAGGGCAAGTTTTCAGCTTACAAAATAGAAGTTTCTGATTTGCAACTGCGCATGTGCGAGTTTTGTAAACTTACAGAGTTGTAAGTTTACAAATCCAAATTGAGTACCCCTATTGACGTTTTTCAGAAAGCCTTTTCCTTCTCACCAAGAGCAATACTACTTTCTACAATGGTCATTTGCAATTATCTCAACTCTAAAAAATTACTTAAGTGTCTTCATAACACATAATTCTCATCAGTTTTAACAGTAGTTTCTTTCCTAAATGCGAGTGTAAAAAGATTTTAAACTATTTCACAATGAGAGAGAAGTAAGACTGTCAATAAAAAAAACTTAGAACAATTTACTAGATTTTGTTAAAAAATAATAACAGTAAAGCTGTCAATAAAAAATTAAAAAAAAGCTAGTAACAGAAGAACCTAAATTTGTCAAATAATGAGAACGATACAATCTAATATCTATTGTGATTGTAAAACAAGTTAAGAAATACAAAAGGAAATTTTAATTAAAAAAAAACACAAGACAATGTAAGTTTAAAAAAGTCTAACAATAANAAAACTTAGAACAATTTACTAGATTTTGTTAAAAAATAATAACAGTAAAGCTGTCAATAAAAAATTAAAAAAAAAGCTAGTAACAGAAGAACCTAAATTTGTCAAATAATGAGAACGATACAATCTAATATCTATTGTGATTGTAAAACAAGATAAGAAATACAAAAGGAAATTTTAATTAAAAAAAAACACAAGACAATGTAAGTTTAAAAAAGTCTAACAATAAGATTCCAGGAATTGTCTTGTATTTCTCAAAAACAGTCGTCAAAGTGTGGAAATTAGGTTGCCCTAATCCTAAATTTCCGCTTTCTTCTCCTCCGATACCTTACACTAGCAAGTAGCAACAACCTTTTACAGAGACTATTATCAAGACACATCTGAGTGTTAAGCACGGCATTGTAATCCTAATTAATAAAAATACTACGACTCTACGCCTATATTAATTAATTTGTAATAACATATTTGTAAATGTGAATTAACTTCCTAATGAATGAGTGTCTTATTCCACACTACAGACAAAATATTGATAAAGTTTACACAAAATGTATAATTTTGTCGTCCTTTAAAGTGTAGTATAATAACAATTTGTTATTTGATATTTTAACTTAAATTTTTAACCGAGAATGATCTACAGGGTATGGCTGAAGTAAGCAGACAATGGAGAAAGTGTAGCTGAAAAAACACATACTAAAAAAAGCGTCTATACTCATCCCCTATCCCATTCCTGCACTTCCATTGTCTGCTTACTTCTGCCACACCCTGTATTTATATATTCATATAAATAGAATTAGTTAGGTACTTAGCTAAAAATTTGTAAATTCCTTTGTACTCATCTCAAATAATATTTCATTATAGTCAAGTTAAAGATGAATGGTTTGAATTGTGTCTGTTTGTATAGATGACCCATTTTTTTGAATCTTATCAAGAAGACTCAATTCAAACCAGTGGCGCACCATAGTAAACTGTGGGTAACTCTACCAAGAATAACCATGCCTGATTGTTTCTGTTATTTTGAGAGATGAGGAATCGAATATAATAAAAAAATTAGGCGACTAAAACGGATTAGGAAAGCTGTTTGGTGTTGCTGAGGTTGGCGTTCGTGAGACGGTGGGTGGATTGGAATTGGAGTTGCATACATTATATAAAATATTAAAAGTTACACATTATCATTAATAAAATATTAAAACTTATTTATTTTAACTCACCTTACTACTTTTTCTTTTTCTAAATCTTGGACTATTGGCGAGTTGTGCTCAGAAAATTAAATTTACGAATCGAATTTCTGAACCAATTATCAATGAATTTATTGTAACTATTTACAAAATTTTAAAATTTTAAAATTTTCTTTCTCTAAATTTTCAAAATAATAATATTGATTCACCTTTCAAGCTTAGTCAAAAAAATTTGCTTAGTTGATGATTCTTCATATTATTTCAAAATAATTACAAAGCCGTGAAACACTCATCACAGAAAATGTCTTGACAACTCATCAATAATCACTCAGCTTTTTCTACTAATCATATTCTTTTTCTTCTCATCAAACACTTTTGGTGAAACACTCTACTCATCAAACTTTTAAGATTCAGCAACTAAAACACTTGATTATTGCTGAATGATTAGTGGTGAAATCCAGCCCAGGTAAAAATTATGTGTGGCAGGCTGACTTGATATTCATGCAAAAGTACAAAAACGCAAACAAGAATTATCAATACCTCCTGACAGTGATAGACGTCTTCAGCAAATTAGCATACTGCATACCAATAAAACACAAAAAAGCGGCAGATATCATTGAAGCTTTTGGGATTATTTTTCAAAATATGAGCACACGCTGCCAATATTTGCAATGTGATGAAGGTATTTCACGACTTCAATATATTTTTATTTTATTTTAATTGTACTAATCTCACCAGGTATGGAATTTTTCAATAAGGCTTTTCTCCGAAGTAAAAGCTTGTGTGGTGGAAAGGTTCAATCGAACTCTTCTAACTAAAATTTCAAAATACTTCANTTTCTCCGAAGTAAAAGCTTGTGTGGTGGAAAGGTTCAATCGAACTCTTCTAACTAAAATTTCAAAATACTTCACACTAACTGGAAAGAAAGAATATATTAGCCAACTACCAAATATGCTAAAAACATAATGAATCTATTTACACTTCAACTGGACAGAGGCCAATAGATGTTGACGAATATAATGAAATGGACATTTGGATGCACATGAACCGAGACTCGTACAGCAAGAATAATAATAGTAAAGAAAAATTCAAGGTGTGCGATAGAGTGAGGCCACGGAAAGTCAAAGGAATATTTGACAAAGAGTATACACCGTCGAGAGGTGAGGTATTTGTGATTAGAAAAGTTGTTAGCTCAATTCCTATAACGTATAAGTTAAAAGACTTACACGGTGAGGAATTGTCAGGTATATTCTACGAGAAAAAGTGAGTTCTGGNTATAACGTATAAGTTAAAAGACTTACACGGTGAGGAATTGTCAGGTATATTCTACGAGAAAAAGTGAGTTCTGGGCTGGATTTCACCACTAATCATTCAGCACTAATCAAGTGTTTTAGATGCTGAATCTTAAAAATTTGATGAGTAGTGTTTCACCAAAAGTGTTTGATGAAAAGAAAAAGATTATGATTAGTAGAAATAACTGAGTGACTATTGATGTCATCCAATTCAATCTCATTGTCTCAGCTGTCGTAAAAGTAAACTTCTTCAAACATGGCATTTGACTGATGGGTATGGGATTACAAAAAAAAACTTCTAAAATCTTAAATTTCGTTATTTATTATTAATTAATAATATAAAATAATATTAACTTAAAATTTAGAACAAGTAGTGTGTGCATGCCGAAACAAGAATATTATAACTTTGTAAACTTTTGAAGGCCTATGCATCGTCTAAATTTTCAAAAAAAAATGAGATAATCTTGTTGTCGTACTATAATCAACTAATTGTGCCTTGATAAACATTGAGTTCAACTTATCCTCAGAAACAATTTTATTTGTTCTACTATAATATATTATTGTTAAATAGTGAAATTGTAGTGCCAAAA
>NIPM01000017.1:610886-696541 GCA_002738285.1 Holacanthella duospinosa | reverse complement strand
AAGATCTGTGACAGAAACATTTCAGACTCCATATTATCTACCATTATCTAGACACATTATTGAAAGTATATTCATAAAAATATGTGACGAATACGGTGAAGAAATTCTATTTGACTGTGGGTCAGTTATACTTACACTACATTTTAAACAAAACAATGGATGATGTAATCACAGTACCACAATTTAAATTCAATCATCCATTTTCCAATATAATAGCTGGAGGTTCGCAATGTGGCAAAACAACATTGGTTATAAGTATTCTTAAACATTTGGACTCATTGGTGAACCCTCGCATTGATCGAGTACTATTCTCATACAAGGAATACCAACCTAGTTACCAGATTGTGAAAAATTTAGACTCGAGAGTTGAACTAATGAAGGGTTTAGATTTTACAAAAGTGATGACTGGTCAAAATAATTTAATTATAATAGATGATCAAATGAGTGAATCTATGCAAGATAAAGAAATCCGACAGTTATTTACTTCAGGGGTGCATCATCGGTCTATCTCCATATTCTTCCTTGCTGAAAACCTTTACTTCAAGGCAAATTTGCCAGAGATATCAGATTGTGTACTCATTACTATATTATTATTAAGACACCTACATTCAACTCACAAGTGCAGTATCTTGGAAGTCAACTATTTCCTGATAACCAAAAAATNATATCAGATTGTGTACTCATTACTATATTATTATTAAGACACCTACATTCAACTCACAAGTGCAGTATCTTGGAACAATTATTTCCTGATAACCAAAAATTTTGTATCACGCATACTAGCAAGCAATGGAGCATCATTACTCCTACCTGTTCGTGAGTTGCCATCCAACGACACCTGATCAACTAAGAGTTCAAAGTGGAATATTACCCGGTGAAAAAAAACATTATCTATCTTCCGAAATGAAATATGTGATTGACATTAAAGGTTATTACCTCAATCGTGCGTTCATCGTCAAAGAATTTGTAATTGGACTAGTGGGAGGAAGTATAAATCATTATATCTTTCNTTCGTGAGTTGCCATCCAACGACACCTGATCAACTAAGAGTTCAAAGTGGAATATTACCCGGTGAAAAAAAACATCTATCTTCCGAAATGAAATATGTGATTGACATTAAAGGTTATTACCTCAATCGTGCGTTTATCGTCAAAGAATTTGTAATTGGACTAGTGGGAGGAAGTATAAATCATTATATCTTTGCTCCGCCAACCCCTTACAATGAGCTCTCAACGAAAAGTCAAAACGTTATTTCATATTACGAGGATCATGCGATTGGAATACCATGGATTTTTTTGCTTATCTCAGTTACCCTACGTAATACCAAAATTCACTTCCAATGATAAGGTTTATGTAATTGAATAAGAAAATACAAAATTTCTAATGACATTTATGGTAGAGAATAACCTATCCATTGTCACAATAAAACCATCCAGCCTCACGTGGGATGTAATAACTAGTCTAAATATCTTCTGTGTTTCGCCATTTCATTCTAGACCACGGAGCTGTGCACTATACAATGTTTCTCAAGCTCTTCTTCAACTCAATATAGAAATAAAGTGATGGATCGTATACATTGAAATCATAAATTCTTGAGTGATTTACACAGCAGCAAGCGAAATAAAATGTTATTTTTGCTAAAAACCGACTCCAAAGATAATATAGATTCATTGTCTGAAATCGCCCTAAACACATAGCTCGGTAATATACCTCTGGACAAAAGTTTGAAGAAGAAATTGAAAAAGCATCGGAAGTACATTAGAGAACTTGCAGAACCTAAAGTCTCACGAAAGAAAAAAAGGGGTATTTTGGTTCAGCAAGGCGACTTTTTACCCTTGATTCCAGCACCAGCTCTATCCGCGCTAGGGGGTCTTGCAGCAAGCGTCATTGGGCATGCCCTTGGTTTATAATGGCAAAACGAATGAAATTGATACCAGAAGGAGAATTTGAGAATATTGTGAAAATAAGACCAGCCTTTCCTCAAAGCAGGAATGAATCTGTGCTTTTCGAAAAACACAAAATAGCTTCAGATCTACTTCACCTAGGAGAAATTCCCGATGACATAAAACTTATTCTATACAACAGGCTTATGAAAGATATCAGCAAGTACGTTTTGGAATTGAATTCTAAACCAACTCTTACTTTATTACAAAATGTGGATCAATCGGATTTTGACAGTGAATTACAAACCAATGGCAAAGAAAGCACCGAGATTATTAGACATGATATTAACATGGTGGCTACATTTCCTGTTAAACTTAGAAAAAGTGTGGAAACGCTAGTCACAATTCTCCGAAAGTACCCACAAATTATATCATGGGACAGTAGCGGGAACGTATTTTTCTATTGCCAAACAAATAATAGAGGAGCGAATATACACGACTTGATATTCTTCGTCTTACGTCCAACCCTGAAATTTGACATGGACCCTCCTCGTGTGAATACCTTCTTGAACATTTTACTAAATATTAACGTTCCCAGAAGTATATTTGGCAATAAACTTGCAGTCACTTAGTTACATGCTTGTCTTGTTCAACATCTATACAATATTGTCCTGTTTGCAGAGAAAATATTGAAATTTTTTGAAAAGTATACATATAAGCGATAACTTTATAAGGCGATATTCTAATTGTGAAATTACAGTAATAAAATGATTCAAACTGATTTGACACTACCAAACCAAATTTGAATACTTGCTTTCAATAGACAAAAAAATAAATCGTGGTAATAATGGCTCAAAGCTAAAACGAAGTTGAAAAATCAAGTTTAATATATTAAGGTTTTGAGTCTTGTTATCTAAACACAAGATGTGTACCTTTAGAGAATGTGCGGCTGATGTAGTCGTATTTTCAGGATTATAGATATGCAGCGGGATCGATTCCTTCTGCTTGCACTGTCTCTTTACGTTCTTACTTATTATTACTTATTATTACTTGTAACTTATTAGCAGAGGGCGGATATATACTTTCTAAAAATCAGCGTTTTACTTACTTAAATACTTGTTAAAAAGCAACGAAATACTGATAAAAAGTATAAAATAATTAACAATACTTTGTTGTTTTTGATAAGTATTTACAATTTTTTTAATTAATTCACTTAATTGAAGACTAAAAACCCGGTTGTATGCTAAGTTGGAGCATAAAAATCGAATTGTTTGATTTATTGGTTAAGGGATGATTAATTTGAACACTTTATCGCGGATCCAATATATAAGTCACATGATTTTTATATAGTTTAAAAGATATTTTCATTATATTTTTTTGAAAAAAAAAAGTTGGTTTCTCCAAAAAGTATACCAATATTTGGCGGTCGTGTTAACCGACGTAAAAGCAAGTCTTTATTATAACTCGGACCGCGAAAAAGCGCTTGTTGTAACTAAAGGTTCGGCTTAAATCTTTGGATCCCAACTGCACAATTTAGTCCAATTTATTTCGGTCCCTCGGAATTTGCCTTATCAAAAATTTAATGGATGCATAATTTAATTTTAAATATACTTGTTTGAACAAAATTGTGAACTTTTACGTTCTGCAGTTTATCATTTTGACTCATCGACAAATAGAGAGCGAATATGAGGAAAATTACCCTTGAAAAACGATTAGTACATCAAATTACTTGACAAAATACTTTTTAATTACTTAATATTCAAAATTACTTTCGAAAGTACTTCCTAATGCTTAAAAACCAAAAATACTTAAAATAATTTTTTATAAGGGCAATTCATTCATTCTCAAATTACATTAATCGGAAAGATACAAAGTTACAGAGGTGTAGGCGCAATACCCAAATAGAAGTAGATATGTAAGTATCCGCCCTCTGCTTTTTAGTAACTTAGAGAAGAGTAAAAAAATCTTGGGTAAAAATGGCTCAACCCACTCATCATCTGTTAGATTGGAAAATTTGGAAAGTTTTTGAAAATTATTTATTTTAAATTAATTGAATTAACGCAGGAAGGGGATCACATTCGAAGGCAACCCTCAGCACAACTCCGAACCTGAAGTCAACTCCCCATACACACGAGCTGCGCGGCAGCAAACTACCACTCTCAGATTTGTTGTGGATTTCAGTCAAGAATTGGGTAAAACAAAAATGGCAAGATTAAGCAGTAACTCTTTGTTGCTTGGGAGTCATGACTCTTTGTAGTGAGTCACGACTCAGAGTCACTTTGCAAAAGCAAGAGTCACGAGTCAGGTGACTCAGTGACTCCCATTTCTCTATTGAGTCAGAGTCACCAAAAATTAGTGACTCCGAGAAGTCTGAGTCAGAGTCACGTGACTCAGAATCATGACTCAGAGTCACTGAGTCAGAGTCATTCGAAACCCTAGTTCTTACTATTGTTGGTGTACCCGAGCACAAGTGTGTAGGTACATAAGAGGCATTTGGCAACATTGTACCGTTCAGAAACTCTACCCCCAATTTTCTTTAAATTTTCTATTACTTTTCTTTCTGATAGACATAATGTAACCTATACCATGTTTCCTTTGGAATGAAGATTTTCATGGTACCTAGCGATTCAGAAAAGTTAACAAAATTTTTTTGTCTCATTTGTTTTCTACATGCGCAGTAAGTGAGAAAAAAAAATGAGAAATTTTTTTTTGTTTGAACTTTCTGAATTGCTTGTAACGAACAGCTTGTCTATCGGTAAGGAAAGCAGTGAGATGACTGGGAAATTTTTTCCAACCGCCGTTTGTTTGTCTCTAATTTCATCATCTTCCTGTCTTTCAAATTTAAATTATACAATTATCAATAAATTATCAATGTAAGATTCGCATAAACACACACTATTAAGTTAGGGAGGTTTATTTGGATGCATAGGTGGGCGGTTTGGGTTAGTGGATAGAAAATCTTCATTTTATGTCGAAACCGTANGAGGTTTATTTGGATGCATAGGTGGGCGGTTTGGGTTAGTGGATAGAAAATCTTCATTTTATGTCGAAACCGTATCCGAACATGAATGGGTATAGGTATAAGCGGAGACTATTTTTTTCAAGAATGTAATGGTATGCACTGAGCAACAATGTGGGTGTTGATATGAGCGGGAACTAGGTAGGAGTTCTGAAGTATAGTTGAGAGGACTTCGAAATGTCTTTTTCTAAATCATTTGCATTCGGACGGCATTTATGACATTTATAAAGGTCAAAGCTACTGTGCGTGGAAATCTTTTCCTCTATTTTCGAAACCGTCATAAGTACCCCGGCTACAGAAAGTTAGCAGGACANACTGTGCGTGGAAATCTTTTCCTCTATTTTCGAAACCGTCATAAGTACCCCGGCTACAGAAAGTTAGCAGGACAGCAGATCAGACCGAAAAATTAGCTCCCCAGCACCATAAAGTTAGCAGAGTATTAGGCAGCAGTTGGATTTTTAAGTAGCGGTTGTGATTTAATTCATGGAAGAGCTTACTGCACAACTCAGAAAAATATAGCAAAACTGTAAATTGAGNACAACTCAGAAAAATATAGCAAAACTGTAAATTGAGTCTTTATTTTGCCGCTCTGCCACTCCACTTTGGAGTTGGCAAATTGGAGTTTAAAATTGAAAAACAGGGTTTCAGTTACCAAGTTTCATTTCGTCACATCTACTCGGATCAATTTGAAATTAAGTACGAGTGTGCAGAAACACATTTTGAGAAGGTATTTCCGATGGTTTTCGAAAATATTAATAAACAATTTAGATTGAAAATATTTCTTTTTTTTCTGGATTTTTGTATTTCTCCACGAATCATGACATTTGAAGACTTGAAACTGTTTTATAAAAAAATTTTTTTTCAAAATATTAAAAAAAGATTTTTTTTTTTGGACTATAGCACTTCTCCACGAATCATGATATTTCAAGACTTTTGAGACTGTTTCCGTCAAACCGAGTGACTCTTCCTTTAAACTTTTTTGTTCTGATGACCCCCTGAGGTCAAAAGTCAAGNCTGTTTCCGTCAAACCGAGTGACTCTTCCTTTAAACTTTTTTGTTCTGATGACCCCCTGAGGTCAAAAGTCAAGGTCAAATCTCTGTTCATCCATAAGCGACAAAATAGCCACTAGAAAATTGGTTCAGTATGTTGTATAGAGTAAAATATCCATTATTCATTTTTTTCTAAGACGACCCCCTGAGNTTAGAAAATTGGTTCAGTATGTTGTATAGAGTAAAATATCCATTATTCATTTTTTTCTAAGACGACCCCCTGAGATGACAGGTCAAGAACAAGCTTAGCCTGTGCAGAATTGTAAGGAATGCTCAACATGAAAGCTTAGGGAATTGGCATGGCTTAATTTTAACCCCATACTCGTCAACAGAATTTAAAAACTATGAACTGATTTATTTAGTAGTTATTGATACTTTTGAAATTAATGGAATTCAATTTATTGGTATAGGCTGAGCAAAATTGCCGCGATCTATAACATAGATTCAAGCCAACACAAAAGTCAGAGTTGAGTGCTTGTCTATGAAAATTAACTAAATATCAAAATGTTATTCTTTCGAGCAAGTTAAAAAGTTAATTTTCATAGCAATTTAATTCAACTTTTTAACCCGAAATATTGCGAACTAGCTCATGAGTTATTCTCGTTACTCGAGGTAGGAAAATCTCCAGCTCAGCTCAGCTCGGCTAGGTTTTCTGATTGTACTTGTTTACATTAGAAGCTTGTTTCGAGATTAGAATTTCTTTTGACATCAGAGACATCTGCCAATTTTAGTATGCCCACGGCGAGGGACTTGGACCCTTATCTGATTGCCGCCTCAATAGACGCTTTTTATGCTGGGTCGCATCCAGCATCTAGACTGAACCTGTTATTCAAAGTGTGCTTTATTCATCACCAACATCGGTCGTTGGATACAAACGAGAATAGAAGTCTAAGATGAGTCCCAAGTAAAAATCCGTGCAACTGGAGGGAAAACAAGAACTGGATACAAACGAGAACAAAAGAGCCTTGGAAGGGACTCAAGTAAAAAACTGTGCTTGGGACTAAATTCGGAGGAGGGTCCTTATCTCTCGCCCTAGGCAGACTTGTCTGTCCAAGAATGTCTAAAATTCTCTACAGACAAAGCTTGATATTGACCTGTCATCTTAAGGGGTCTTCTTAAAAAAAACTGAATCAGGGAAATTTTACTCTGTAGAACATCTTGAACCACTTTTCTGATAGCTATTTTGTCGTTTATGGGTGAACAAAGATTTGACCTTGACCTTTGACATCAAGGGGTCATCAAAAAAAAAGTTAAAGGAAGAGTCACTCGATTAGACGGCCTGAACAACTTTTCTTTTATTTTGTCGCTTACGAAAGAACTGGGGTTTGACCTGGATCTGTGACCTCAAGGCGTCATCAGAATAAAATATTTATTGTAAAAGTTACTCAGATTAACAGCCTGAACAACTTTTGTATATGATATATACAGAGGGGTCATATAGTGGCCGCCTAGTGATCTTCACACTTCTACCCGCCACTCACGGAGATGGGCATCCAAATTCATCGCAATTGATGAGTGAATTAATTGTTTAGTAAGTATGTTCTTTAGAACATAGTCGTCACGAATAAAATGAAATAAGCGATATTTAATTTAGTTTGGAGTAGAGTAGAGTAGCTTTTAGTTAAGTTCTCTTTATTATTTGTGTTTACAATTTTGTTTCGCAAATTTTTACAATTTTTCATTTATCTCTTCCGCCATCGTACCGACCTAATTAAAAACTATGGGAATTCCGTCACGTCTTCGCCTAATTGTGATAAAATATCACCACCGCTATCCAGAAGAATATTACCAGCAAATTATGGCCCGTTACAACGCTCATCCATTAACTCCAAATAACCGGATTCGGCAACAGAACAGTTAAATCAATAATTGACAAATTTGAAAATAAGCACACACTTTTGGATGAGAAACCGAAATTTAGGCAAGAAATGTTTTTTTAAACAGACTAAAAATCCACTAAGTGTCTACCACAGAAAATAATTTATGATGCCCACCTGCGCGTTTTAAATTTTAGGTGATGAATAAAAGAGTGTGTGAAGTGAGGATCGCTAGGTAGCCACTATTTGACCCCTCTGTATATATGTTATATATATATATACGTTATATATATGTTTTTTTACTTATCAGTCATATATTAACATAAAAAAGTTTGCACTTTTGAGATCATTTCACATTTTCATAGCCTCCTTCAGTTCGAATCCAACTACCTTTGACCTCAAGAGGTCACCACAGAAAAATGTCATTAGGAAAAGTTGGTCACTGAAACATTCTAAACAAGATTTGTAGAGGTCATTTGGTCGCTCAAGATTGGTTGCTGTATCGATACAAGAAATTTTTCAAAGTAAATGACCCAAGACGTAGTGAGCACTTAAGGTCACCGGAGAGAAAAATTGTACTAAGAAATGTTGTTCAGCTGCTGATGCCAAACAACATTAGTAGAGGTCATTTGACATGTTTTCACAGATGACCTTACCTTTGATTTCAAGGTCACCACAGGTTAACTTGGGGAAACTTGATAACTGAATTAAGCTAAGCAAGATTTGTAGAGGTCATTAGGTCCCTCAAGAAGGACATATTACATGGTTGTGAATTTTTTTATTTGAGCATTCTTTGGTTCAGTCCAACCGGAATCCTCGTAAAGTGCTTAAATTCTGTAACAGAGAATGGCATTTGTATGCTGCAACAACTGATCACTTGTTGAAATAAAAATGTTATTTGAAGATATTGTTTGTTTGAGAATGATAACTTCGCTACCTTCTGAGTCAGTTGGAGAATCTTCAATTTGAGTAGAGATAATCCAGGACTAAATGGTTTCGAATCATTATTTGAATTATATTGTGCGGAATCTTTTATAAAACTAAATTTAGTGCCATTGCTTAACTGTTTTATGTATTGGTAACAGTAACTTTTTGTTGTTCTTTGGATTTGGCCACTAGTACAAAGTAAATACCTTATGAATCACTAAGATACCCTTCAAAATGAACAGAACCTGAACGGTTGAGTAGACCCATTCAGTTGGTTTTAATATACTATGCCCCATGGCTGTCTGGTATTACAAAAAATTTACGTTATTAATTTTAACACCATAGTTGTAGGGATGTCAAACATCGTCATATCAGTAAGCCCTTTCACTCAATTCTTGCCGCTTATTTGTTGAACCAATAGCAAGTAATCCTTTAGATTGTAGCTACTACTTTATGAGGGCTTTCGGTGCTAATAGTTGACAAAAAATTAAATATATACTCTCGAACCAAATAGCATTGAGCCCTCGGCGTGAGTCGCATATGACAATTTTCCAAACAAACATCTCAAAATTGGAGTTCGGCAGTCAATCAAGTGTATTGTATTGTGATTTACACTTTGAACGACATGTCGTCCAGAGTTTCAAAAATTTCTACACAGATATTGCTATAAATAGAATTTTCTAATTTTAGAACAGGATTTTGAGTAGATTTGGTTAATTCAACGTTTCTTTCAATTAATCTATCTCGCGAATCCAATATTTCTTTTCATATTTTTGAGTTTTGGACTTGTGTATCATTTAAAAGAATTTGCCTACATTTCTTTCATTTTTGATTTTCATTACATCAAAAATTTTTTACCTTGTGTCTCGGAGGTCTTTAATGTGGCGCAAGTGACATCTTTGATACGTTGACATGCTATAGCAGTTGCCTGAATCACATTTTTAATTCCAATTTTTTCTAGAAATTTCTTGCTATCAGATGTCTCCCGCCCAACTCCTTGTACACTCTCCTTCAATTTAATTAGAAATGGTTTTACCTTTAACACTATGTCTTTTTGAATTTTTGGTGGCAAGGTAAATGTAAATAAAAAATAAGACTTATCTGAATTAAGAATTAAACTTTAACTTCACCACCTAAAAGTTTAAATGAGAAGACGCGCACATCTCGAAAGAAAAAACAAAAAATCTCGCGGCGAGAACTTTGAGGGCTCAATGCTATTTGGTTCGAGTTATCCATACATGTAGTTATAGATAGCTTAGAAAATAATAATATTTAACGCTGTAAGGCAAAATGATACGTAATATTTACTACAGCGGATGTCTAACAACAAAATATGTATTGCGCATGGACATTTAATCTGAAACAGTTGTTTTATATAATCAGCTGAAACGTGCGCATGTCTAGCACAGCGCATTTACTATTGCGCATGTCTAACAACAAAATGTATGCTGCGCCTGTTAATGATCAATTAATGTTTATTGCGCATGGGAATTGGTGTGAAACAACTGTTTGATATGATCGGCTAGGTACGCATGTTTAGGACAGTATTTACTACTGCGCATGTCTAAAAACATAAAACTGATGCTGTGCAATTTAGTGATCAATTAATGCATACTGCGCATATTAATGATGAATTAAAGCCTACTGCGCATGGGAATTGGTCTGAAACAATTGTTTGATAAGACCAGCTGAAACGNACAGTTGTTTTATATAATCAGCTGAAACGTGCGCATGTCTAGCACAGCGCATTTACTATTGCGCATGTCTAACAACAAAATGTATGCTGCGCCTGTTAATGATCAATTAATGTTTATTGCGCATGGGAATTGGTGTGAAACAACTGTTTGATATGATCGGCTAGGTACGCATGTTTAGGACAGTATTTACTACTGCGCATGTCTAAAAACATAAAACTGATGCTGTGCAATTTAGTGATCAATTAATGCATACTGCGCATATTAATGATGAATTAATGCCTACTGCGCATGGGAATTGGTCTGAAACAATTGTTTGATAAGACCAGCTGAAACGTGCGCATGTTTGGGACAGCGTATTTACTACTGAACATGTTTAACAACAAAATAGATACTGTGCATGTTAATATTCAATTAATCATACTGCGCATGCTAATGATCAATTAATCATACTACGCATGTTAATGATCAATTAATGCCAACTGAACAGGTTCATGATCAATTAATGCCTACTGCACAGGTTCATGATGAATTGATGCATACTGAGCATGGGAATTGGTCTAAATCAATTGTTTGATATGATTAGCTGATACGTGCGCATGTCTAGGACAGCATATGTACTACTGTGAATGTCTAACAACATAGAATGGATGATGTTAATGATCAATTATTGCCTACTGCGATGGGAATTGCTATGAAACATTTTTTTTGATATGATCTGCTGATAAAAAGGATTACTGGTCTGCTAACTTTACGTTTGGAACTCCTGGTCGGCTAATATTGATCGGCCTACTTTATGATTTGGTCAGCTAACTTTACATTCTATTTATTTTTATCGGCTATTCGCTATTGTTGATCTGTTAACTTTAGGGTGTGGATCTGCTAACTTTATGGTACTTATTCTGCTAGTCGGCTAACTTTATGATTTTGACCTAATATTTTGTTAGCTTTATGGCATGGGGAGCTAAATTTATGGTGTTGGGGAGCTAACTTTGCGGTCTGATTTGCCGATCTGATAACTTTGAGTTGATGATCTGCTAACTTTATGCAACCTAAGTACCCCTTTGAAACAAGACGTCCCGGGACATCTTCCTTGCCGTCCTCATCCTACCTGATCAAAGTGATTGTGATTAGCAAATTGCACGTTGACTTTTTCGTTTTATTTAAATTTAATTTAGATTTGGAATAATTTTACTTTTCTTTTACCATACCAGATATTTTTGTGTATGTTGTTTAATCGAATCTTTAGTCAATGCGATGGTATAGCTTTCAATGGCTCTCACCCGATGTTTAATCTGAAATCTCGGAGTGATTTTGGATTTACGCATTTGTTTGAAGATTAATATCTATATTAGGATTAGTTTNTTGTGATTAGCAAATTGCACGTTGACTTTTTCGTTTTATTTAAATTTAATTTAGATTTGGAATAATTTTACTTTCCTTTTACCATACCAGATATTTTTGTGTATGTTGTTTAATCGAATCTTTAGTCAATGCGATGGTATAGCTTTCAATGGCTCTCACCCGATGTGTAATCTGAAATCTCGGAGTGATTTTGGATTTACGCATTTGTTTGAAGATTAATATCTATATTAGGATTAGTTTTAATGTTGGGTTAGATTTGTTAAACGTTTTCAGTAAAATGATTAAAATGGGATCCTTTCGAAGTTATGTGGGATTGGAAGAATACGAAATGAAGGTAAGGAATGTCCTTAAATGCAGTATCATTCATTTTTCTTAATCCGACTAGTTTGACTTCTTTACAGATTCCGAGACCTGTCAATAGTGCATTTCTTCAACCGAAGTTTATTAAAGGGGAACTCGTTATTGCAGAAGCGGAAAATGTGTTAAAGTTTACTTCAATGTCCAAGAAGAAAGGTTTATCAGGTTCTCTGTTCGTCACAAATGCACGACTTGTTTTCGTTTCATCTGATCGTGTTTGCTCCGAAGATTCAATACCACTTCTTTCCATCAATACGCTTTGCTACTATGAAGAATCTAAAGGCTCCGGAGGAAAGAAAACTAAACGAAAAGTGAAACTAGGACCTCATGCAATTGATTCATCAGCAGCAATGTCTTCTACATTCTGCTCAGCCTCAACGAGGATTCATGAACTTCTAGTAATTTGTTCGAACTTCCGATGCCTCAGGTTCTCCTTCAAATTCTCACTAGTGGACCATGGTCAAAAAATATGCAATGCTTTGATCCATTGGTCATTTCCCAAACAGCCGGAGAAGCTGTTTTATCTGGACTACTGTCGAGCACTTGATGTGTACAATTATGGAAATCCATTGCCTTTGTATGAAATTCCAGGAGATTGGCTAAGGGAAATAAAAATTTCAAGGACCATAGGTTACCGTATAACAATGGCGAACATGGAGTTCAAAGTCTGTGAATCGTGAGTATTTAGTACACTTTATACAGCATGAACCAACTTAATCCGGGCCTTCTTTCTTCGCCTTTCACCAAAAACGGCTTGGGGCAGGCGATAGACAATAGTAAATGATGGAAGTGAAGTTAATTTTATTGTAATCACTATAAAATATCTGTTCCGATGCAAAGCAATGGAGCAAAGCAGAGAGACAGAGAGAGGAGGGGTCGGCAGGTTCTCTGTTGAGTCAGGTGGAATAGATGCCAAGGGATCGTACCCCATTCCTCTAGTTGGTCATTTCTCTCAACTACCCATCTTTCAGCATTACAGAATCGCCTTTGTTTAAATTAATTAATTTTTGCAGCGGAATGTTTTCTCAAACACACGCTAACTTCATTCCTTACAACGTTTGTATTTCGCGCTCCTTATTTGCTGTCTTAAATTTTTTTTTGGTGAAAGCGACTTTCTACGGCCCGGATTAAGTTGGTTCATGCTGTACCAGGGTGGGGTATTTTAACTTTTTTTTTGTTTTAAAGAATATACGTTGCGAGGCAAACAGTCGTATAGATTCTGCGCAATGAGACTTTTTTTTAAATAAACTAAAAATACGCCCNTTACGTTGCGAGGCAAACAGTCGTATAGATTCTGCGCAATGAGACTTTTTTTTAAATAAACTAAAAATACGCCCATGTTAACTCCTCAATTCTATTACTTCAAAGCAAAATCCAGTTGAGGCAGCACTTTCGCCAAATCTTTCACCCGGGATTTAAGAACTTATATCCATCCATGTTAAAGCCCCCTTTGAAAAAAATAATTGGCCAATGAAGGTTTTTTTTTTGGTTTAATCCCGTCATCATGTAGTACGGAAAAGGCTGCGAAATTTGAGTAAATAATTAAAAAAAAAATTAATTGCAAATTTTCGAAACTTTTGAAATATACCGGACAGTATGTCAAATTTAATCCCACTTGGTTTAAACCAATCTACCTTTCTTTATACTAAATTAAATTCTTAAACTTTGATTTATAAAGGCTACTTTCTCTCTTACAGGTTACCAGAGACGATAGTAGTACCTGCCAATTTGTCGGACGTGAGGCTTACAAGTCTTTCTGGAAAGTTAAAAGGAAGCCGTCCACCGTTTTGGGTTTGGGGTGATTTTAACGGATCTGCCATATTAAGAATGGGGAAACTTCACAATGAATCCGACAGGTGAGCAAGAAGCTCAGTTGTGATGAAAACCTTTTCTTTAAAAACGAAAAGTCGCCTTTACTTTTCATACTTAGTTTTGAAAACGAAACCATTCATTTCCTTTCCTTTCCGTGTTTAGTTTGGATGAAAAGATCGTTGGATTGCACCAAAGGGGTGCCAATATTCTCACATTAGATCTTCCCAGCAAAAAAAAAACTTAGAAAAATTAACTTCTTAAAAAATACTTAGAAAACTTATTCTGGTTTTGCCTCCAGTTGCACAATTTTTAGAACAAGCATTTAGTTTTGTGAAGGAAACGGGATGGCTTAAGGTGCACAATGACCTACACTACGTAACTCCTAATCATGCATCGTGTCTGTGACTGCACTATGCTATATAACAGAGGGCAACTAATCTGAAATTGTGTATTTTATGTTCAGTGGTGCGGAAAATCAATTTTTCGAAACACTAAGAAAAGCTCATCCCCAAAAGAGAAAACCTCATATTTACGATTTGGATAGTACATTTTCGATAAAGGAAATTCGTCAGTCAATGACACGTCTATTCGAACTCTGCTGCTCTGAGTCACTGTCAAATCTCGAAGACATGGATTCCAAATTCTTATCACAGTTAGAGATTACAAAGTGGCTCTCATGGGTATCAAAAGTTCTTCAGGTATCGCAGGAAATCGCAGAATCCATTGTGAATTTAAACGATATCATCATTCTCCAAGGTCTGATATTGATTCAAAATTAATGGCGTGGTTGACTAATTTTATTTCAATTTTGCAGAAAATGAGTCACGAGATATTTCCTGTTTAATAGGTTCCGTTGTTCAGGTAATTCTGGAAGCCCGCTTCAGAAGCATCACTGGATTTTTTTCTCTCATTCAGAAAGATTGGATTTCCACTGGACATGCCTTTCATTCCAACTACATGCACACTAGTCCCGTATTTCTCTTGTTTTTAGATTCAGTCTATCAACTTTGTTATCAGAATGCCTTTGAGTTTGAGTTCAATGAGCAACTATTAAGTGACATTTGGGATTCTTGCTTTGACCCAACAGCAGGAACATTTCTATTTGATACTCCGACTCAGCGAAAACATTTGGTAAGAAATTTTACTTTTCGACATGGAAAACATTGCCTAGACTATTCTTCGTTTGAACCGTACCTGTCGTTCGGAATTTATATTTCTTTTAGTTTTTGAATTACCTGTTTCTCCACCTCTTCAGCTAGTTTTACGAATCGGCTTTGCATCGGCAACACCGATGCAAGGGACAGTTGAATCGGCTGCGTCCGCCGATTCATTCTGAAATGTATTCTTGAGTGAAATAATCCCAAATCGGACTCTTTCTTTTTGGGATATGTGCTACGAAATAATTTAAATAATTGAGCAAGTACAACGTGCAAACAAAACACAATTAGAATATTATTTATAATAGGGGTGTAACGAATATTCGGCCTAATTTTCTAACGAATACTGCTATTCGTATTCGGGGTCTCATACCGAAGCTTCGGACGAATATTCGGCCGAATATCTCAAACATGAAATGAACGAGTTTGAACATGAACCCAAGTGAACTAAAACGTCACAGTGACAACAGCAATTCAGAATGGAAGAAACCAGAGTCAAGATATTCGATTCCGATACCCCAGCACCGTCCTCTTCGGAACCAATAGGAAAACATACAGTACAGTTCGCTTATAAAGCAATGAGAGTTTTTAAGATTTTTTTTTTTTTTTTTGTTAGGTTTTTCTGTTTGTTTTTTAAGGTTTGTTTTTGGTTCTTGGTTAATTTTTTTAGGTTTTTTATGTTCGAAGATAAAAAAACAAGTCAACGACTTGAAAAATATGTACTTTGACGGACGCCGTGAAAGAACCTTAGTTACGCTTAACAAGTTTTTCAAGTTCATTTAAGAGAGCTTAGAAAACAAGTAATGAAACCACCCAAAAAAAAAACAATATAAAATGACCGGCAAAAATGAAAGTCAGATTCGTAAACTATAATAAATTTCCAGTCCATTGACGTCTCACTTACCCAACGAAATTTTCTGAAAAATTTATTCAAATTCAAAATTTCCAAGTGTTAGAACACTTTATTTCACCTAAAACGAAATTTAATTCAGGAATCTGAATTTGAATGCAGTGTTAGTGCTGAAATTTAGCTTCAAGTTTGCTTTAATAGGTAAAAATAAAAATCCAAAAAATCATTGATTTTATTCTTGTATTCAAATCCGATTTCGAACCCTGTTTTGAACATAAACTTTTAAATTATCTAATAATTTTGTTGGCCAACTACGAAGGGTTGTATTATAATATCAATTGAAGAAATCACTTAATTCAAACTTTCGCGGCGAGTTGTCAGATATTGAAGATTGTGAGACAAAAATTTTTGTTGTTATTCTAAATCGCTAGGTAGTTGTATTAAATATACTACTCATATTTAGTCACAATCTTATTATTAGAATTATGGACTTCAGTATTAGGTATAAAGTAGTCGTTGAAAAATTCTACATTTTCATAGTACAAAGAATGCTGTACTTTTCAAACCAATTGGGAATAACCATTTTAATTCATTGCCAATTGATGTTGCAATACTATCATATTTCGAAATTGACATTAAGGCCAGTGTTCGACGAATCCCCACTTTTCATACCAATCCCCTGGGGACCTGGGGAATCCGGGNGAACTCTTGGTCAAGTTCAATATCAAATAACGAATGAAATTGGCGATTTAGTTAGTGATTGCAAGTTCCGGGAAAATTACCCTAGTAACGGAAAACGAGAANTAACGAATGAAATTGGCGATTTAGTTAGTGATTGCAAGTTCCGGGAAAATTACCCTAGTAACGGAAAACGAGAAATTCTCGGGTTTCCCGAAACAAGAAAAAAACAAAGGTAACCATGCAGAAATTAATAATTATTCATATTCTTTAATTATTAATTTTTGAATTTTGTCTTACTTTCACTGTGAAAGTAAAACAAAAAAAGGTTGCGCGTGTCATTTTCCATGATCTGTGCATGCCGTTTCGCAGCGGTTTGCGCATCTCCAAAGTAAGTAAGGAAATCATAACTANCATGCCGTTTCGCAGCGGTTTGCGCATCTCCAAAGTAAGTAAGGAAATCATAACTAATTGTGGTTTTTTTTTTCACTTTTCCGAGTTTAACTCAAAATATACAGAGGATTAAAGGGTTTTCCTAAAAAAATTTTTCCATAATACTATTTCAAAATACGAATCTCTGGCGTTGTATGGTTTTTATTCAGTTAATGTTTCTGTTCGAACGCCTGGAGGGATTTATTTGCATGAGAGAAACTACTTTTCACAATTATAAACAAAGGTGTGGTAATTGCGAAAACTAGATGTGGTAATTGTGAAAACTTAGATAAAATTAATTTACGGTCATTCCAACTTACACTATTCATAAGATGATAGAAAACATCAGAATCATTTTGACGCTGATAGTCAAAATTAGAACAAGATTCACTTTTCTGGCCATTTATGGGAGGCTCCAGAAGTTATTATGTACTTGGATTATTTTCGAGCCCTATCTCTTCCCATCTGTTTCGTCACTTGCATTCTTGAGACTTTTGAGTATAAAATCCAAGTGGTTGAGCTCATGCCCAAAGCAATAGGATTTAAAATTTCACAATTGCCACACATTTGATGGTTTTGTGTGGTAACTGTGAAATACGATTAATTAATTAAAAACTTGAGAAATTAATAATTTCTTATTGGTAAATCAGTTCTAGTTATTTTATTTTTATTTTTTAAACTTTTCACAATTATCACAACCTATCTATATTTATTCCAAAATAGTTATTTTAAAAACAATTATTTATATACCTTGTTCAGTCTAACTTTATTTTTAAATCTATTTATTGATATTCCGAACGGGAATTCTCGTGGTTACCTCGGGAAACCATTTCCCGAAATTTCCCGTTCCTTTTTGGGATTTGCAATCTCTAGATTTAGTTCAGCTGAACTCGAGTTCAGGGTTCAGAGTTCTCAAAATCAAGGATCAAACCACGTGATTTTTGATTGTTGACTTTGAAAATGAATAATTATTTTTATTTCGCTAATGTGTCATTCTTGAATTATTAGACATAATTAAATATGAGGTCAATTCACTTCTAGTTAAACTCATTACATACAGAACTGTTTCTTTATGCATGTGAAAATGAATTTTAAAATGAAATGAGTCGTAGATTTCCAATGGATTCTCCCAATCTTTCAATCTTGAAATAGAAATTGTCCGAATAAGGGCTCTTCTTCTGAGTTTTCTTTCAAATTGGAATAACCTGCCAAGCCTATCTTGATTAACCATTTTAATTTTAAACCAACTCGTTTCAAATGTTGTAAATAACTATAATTTGACTTCTGAACCTACTCTTTGATGTGGTTCAGAATTTTGATCCAGAGACAGGACAATGAACCTTGAACTCTAGGTCAAAGTGAATTGGTAATATGAAGGTTGATTTGTGAACCACAGTCAAAATGAACCTGAACTCGAGGATAGGTTTAAGTTGAGTCAGGATCATTTTCGCTATTGGTAATTCGAAATCTTGACTTTAACCACGAAAATTGGTTCAAAAGTCAAAAGTCAGATATTGGTAATACCAGCCTAAGTATCTTCCAAAAGATCTGACTACACGTTGAACTCTGTTTTAACTTATTCTGAATCGCTAGGTGCGAAAAGTAAGATGCTGAGAGAGATAGTACAAAGATTTTGGAGCCACAGCCACTACAATGTGACTAAACTTAAATACAAATATTATAATTGTATAGGACTTGCGGAAAGACTTGAACGTCTGGCATAGGATTTTGTCCAAGGAAGGGAGTTCAGCGGAGAACGAGAATGGACCTGTAGGATACCGGAGGCAATTCCCTCAAGTTCATACAATACCAAAATGTCTTGTCAATCCATTTTACAAATTGAGACCTATCCTCTGTCCTCCTCATTCCAAATCATTTAGAAACAATCATCCTCCTCTCCTATGTTGCTCTCACTCTGTGGCGGATATTCAACTCTGGAATGCTCTCTACTTGGACAGAACGACTGAGCCCATTGACCTAAATGGTGGTGGTACGAAACTGACTCTCAGTAGTCCTACACCCCACACTAAGAACATGCACAACCTGAGTCCGAGGACACCAAGTCCTGGTGGATCTTATGTGGGAAGTACAAGTAGCTCTCCTAGTCCGATTCGCGGTTCCGTATTCCTCTTCTCTAAAAATAATCAAACCAGCGACCCAGAATCAGATTCCGAAACAATTGTATGTGGTGGACGCAACTTCGTGAATGAGCAGAAGTTAGTTGATCTGTTGCTTGTCGCTTCGTCCACTTCTGTAAAGCATCACAACAGTACATCGAGCATTACTACAAGCAGCCGAAGGGGTGATCTTACCGGACTTTCGCATCCGTTTCCAGTAGTACCTCCGAGATTCAGTAAAACTGGGTCTTCCAACACCAGGATAAATCCGTTCTTAGATTTAGGTTAACACTTGTATTTGATTTGATGACGAGATTTTTGTGGGACGATTCTTGAAATGTGGTGCATTTTAGATTTTATACTACCATATTAGCCGCTTTTATTTATTTCTTGTCCATTTAAACTGTAACTAAACTAGATATAAAAATGAAATAACACGCGAAGATACGGATTTTGTAAGTCCAAAAATTTTTTTGAACTTTCTCGAATTTTTTTTTTTTTTACAAATTTTTCAGAATCGATTCAAGAAATGGATTTGATTTCTATGCGAAATAAAAAAAAAAAAAAAAACAGAAAATATTACCTTGTCCCCACTATGAGTTATTAGACAGATTTTGCAAAAGTGAGTATGACGTTAACGTAAGACGCAGAGTATCGGGAGCTACGTTAACGCTTACGTTAACGTCATAAATAAAAGTGCATAGTTTTTGAAAATTGCACTTTTAGACGTTAAGGTAAGATTTTAACGTAGTACTGTTTTCATGGCAGATTTTGCCAAGGTTATGTTGCAAAAAAATTTCAAAAGTACAATGTCCTTTACAACTATAAAGTACTGACGAGAATTATTTGTTTAGGTTATATAAAATTAATAATTATAAAACCGCTTACTAAATTGATAGGTTCTTATATGCTACTGTGACAGTCGAAAATAAACCTGTCTTTTTTCGCCCCATGTTGATATTAATTTTCAAAAACAACTCAAATATATGTAAATGTTAAAGATGTAGAGTTTGAAATTTAATTTTAATGTTATGTGAGTTTACTGCGCAAAATTAGGGTTAGAGAAAATTAAGGTAACTCTTTTTATGTGAGGTTATACGTTAACGCGGGTTAAGGATTTTTACGTCTTCCGTAAGAGAAAATACCACGTAAACGGAACGTATTAATGTCTTGGTTACTTTTCAAAATCTATCTATTTAATCCAATATTGAACAGCTAATTGGTGACATATTCCTTATGTTCAAAGTTAACCTCAACCTAATAACTGAAATTAGTAACTATACGTTAGGAATTATATGGAATTTAGATGATTTGCGAACGATTAAAATGGCTAATATCTTCAAATAACTCAAAAAATAAGTAAATTGTTAACCGTGCTCTCAACATCAGTGTGCGAACTATTGCACATCCTTCCGGCGGCGGATACTCTCTACTCGACACCCGACAGTAGTCGGGTACTCCCTACCCGACACCCGACAGTTGTCGGGTACTCCCTACCCGACAGAAGGTACTCCCTACCCGAGACCCGACAGTTGTCGGGTCAAATCTACTCCCTACCCGACAGCATAAACATTGGATACTCCCTACCCGACAGAAAAAAATTTTTTGATTCTACTCTCTACCCGACACATGACAGGTCAACGACCTTTGTATTTAAGGTTAACGTCCTGTCTATATGTCGTAGTAATGTCGAGAGCCAAAGGTGTCCACATGGGAATCCTGTGTTGATATGTGCATAATTTTATTTTATTTACAAAAATTGTGCCAAAGGAATATCATATGGCACTTCCCGTTTCTTATTTAATATCAGGACAATGCAAAATTAAGTCGCGGATTAATTTGGCCCCATAAAAAAGTTTTAATAAAAAAAATTTTTGAAATAAAGTAATACAAATTAGTAAGTAAGAGTAAGTTACTAGGTACTAAGTTACTAGGTAAGAGNTTAAGTCGCGGATTAATTTGGCCCCATAAAAAAGTTTTAATAAAAAAAATTTTTGAAATAAAGTAATACAAATTACTAAGTAAGAGTAAGTTACTAGGTACTAAGTTACTAGGTAAGAGTCATGTTTAGTACCAGGAAAATGCAAAATATAATCGCGGATTAATTTGGTCCCAGCAAAAAACCTTTTTTTGAAATGTTAAAAATAAACTAAAATCCGATGCTCAGAGTTTAACATCATATTTGGTACCAGGGAAATGCCAAATTTAATCGCGGATTAAATAGGCCCCAGAATTTTTTTTTTTGAAAAATTTATAAAGTAAACGCAACGCAGTTGCTAATAGTTTGAAATGTAAAATATGATCGCGAATTAATTTGATCCCAGCAAAAACACTTTTTTTGGAAATGTTAGGATAAACTGAAATCAGAAATCCTTTTAATAATGAAATACCTCAAAAGAACTAAAACTAAAACTAAAAAGAGTTTTAGTTCTTTTATGAGGTATTTCATTATTGAAAATTATTTCTGATTTCAGTTTATCCCGGGGTGTTTTTGATTTAATCATTTGATTTAAACCATGGTTTATTTAATGGTCGGAACTAAAAAGTTAAGGTGGTGGATTTTATTATCCATATAACTGCCGGCTTATAAAAACCAATAGTTGGTTTAAACCGCTTGGTTTTTAAAAAAAAACCAGGTGATTTAAACCAAATAATAAAAACCAAATAAACCCCGAATTATAATTTTTAGTAATATAATTTTGAAGAAACTTTAGTCAAAAAAACAAATTTTATTACAAAAAAAGCCCATAAAATATTTTAANAAGGTGGTGGATTTTATTATCCATATAACTGCCGGCTTATAAAAACCAATAGTTGGTTTAAACCGCTTGGTTTTAAAAAAAAAACCAGGTGATTTAAACCAAATAATAAAAACCAAATAAACCCCGAATTATAATTTTTTGTAATATAATTTTGAAGAAACTTTAGTCAAAAAAACAAATTTTATTACAAAAAAAGCCCATAAAATATTTTAAATTAAACGCTTTTCTGATTCTTGACTTACTTGATGCGTCTTTAACTCATTTCTTTTTTAGGCTCATTTGCATTGAATCATAGCTTACAACGTTTTCTATTTAGTAGTGATTCATTTTTTTTTGGTAAAGTAATTTTTACAATATTTGGTACACCCATTGATTTTTTGGTCCTGTTTGCCTAAAATAGCAATTCCACTGAGATTGCGCCCAGCAATTCTTCGGCAATTATTGCTGAAAGCAATTGATATCATCTATGAATTATTGCTGAAAAACTATTGCTTTGATCTGGGGTAATTCCATTGGCTAGCAATAACATGGTAATTCACACCATTTTAAAGTTGTAATACAAGAACTTTTTGAAAAAAGTTAAAAACTTTTTTGTCTTTTCCCACCTGAAACTTCTGCAATAATTGCTAAACTAGGCAAGAAAAACCGATTTGCTGGTTCTTTATTGCTTACAGCAGTTATGACAACAGTCAGCAATAAATTGTTTGCCATCAGCAATTATAATTGCCGGTCGTATTCCATCAATTGCTTACATTTGCTGAAGGATTGTTGAGGGTAATCATTCAGTGGAATCGCCACTTAAGAGTTGATGGAGTAAGTCGAATGCTTTTTATTATATTAACTCTTCACATACTAGTCAAGATTGGTCTAATACCCTCCTGATTGCCGGGACAAACAGTCCTGCCCCCTTTTGACGGTTTTTAAGCTGGGCTAGGTGGCGGGATGATCGTCCCGGTGACGTAATTGGGGTTGCCAAATTGTTTAAAATTTTATTCGCCAAATACTTGGGCGTGCGGTTTTTTTTCCAACGGATTTTTTAGGTCATGTTGCCATGACCTGGGGGGTCACCAGTAGCTTGAACTTAATGACTTTGCTCATAATCGCTTGTTCAGCAAAAATATACTTAAATTGGGGTCATATATATATCCAGCTGACAATTAGTTTTACATAAACTTTGATTTAGGGCAAAAAATCCCCCCACCCTCCCTTTCAAGGACGAGACGTAAGGATTTATTTTCAACGCTTTGAGTAGTTGCCCTATGTCTCCTCAATGCTTACTACTATTTTAGGCGAAAGAGTTGCGGGGATGTGCAAGAATGGACTTTATAGATGCTGGAATGCACGGGTGGGATGCGGGAATCAACGGGAGGGCTGCGGGAATGTACGAAAGGGCTACGGGAAAGGACGAAACGGGTGTGGGAATGCACAAGAAGGATGATGAAATGCGCAGAAGAGCTGTGGGAATCCATGGGAGCGAGGCGGGACGATCGGGAGGGCTGCGGGAAAGCCCACGGGAAAGCACGGGAGGGATACGGGAAAGCAAAGGAGAGATGCGGAGAATCACGAGAGTGATGCGGGAAAGCTTGGGAGGGATATGGGAAAGGAGGGGACGGGTGTTGGAATGCACAGGAGGGATGCTGGAATGCACGGAAGAGCTGTAGTAATCGACGGGATGGATGCGAGAACGGTTGGGAGGGCTGCGGAAAACAGGGGAGAGATGCGGGAACGGTGGGGTGGGCTTCGGTAAAGCGCGGGAGGGATGCGGGACAGCACAGGAGGGATGTGGGGATAGACGGGAGGGCTGCAAAAAAGGACGGGAGGGGTGTGAGAATGGACGGTACAGGTGTGGGAATGCACCGGAGAGCTGTGGGAATCCACGGGAGGAATGAGGGAACGGCCAGAAGGGCGGCGGGAAAGCGTGGGAGTGATTCACAAATCCATGCACCAGACGCTTTCAGTTAAAAATGATGACGCTGACAATGTTGGAAAAGCAGGAACGTTCATCCCGGCAGTCAGTCCCTTTTGCATAAAAAAACGTCTGTACAGCAGGTAATAGAGTTTTACATTCCCGCAAGGCTAGAGACTACACCTGTGCTCCATCAAGCCTTGTCTCGACAACATATGAGAGAAAATGCGATTGACAACAAAATGATCTAAACCAAAAGATGGCGGTTGAAAAATAATATTAAATGTCATCGTTACAAACACACCGGGACATATGTCCCGCCACGCAGTATGGAGTTAAATAAAAATTTTAATATTTTTGGGTTATAAAATTTGATTTGACCAAAATAAATTTAGAAAAATTAAAAAAAATTTTTTTAATAAAAACCATGGTTTAAACCAAATAAACCCGGTTTAAACCAATAAACCAAGTTTTTTGGGTTTTTATAGAAAGAAACCAAAAAAATCAGAAACCCTGGTTTATTCTAACATTTCCAAAAAACGGTTATACAGTAGGTGCCCATATGTTGCTAACGATCTGCCCATATGCTACATACAAAGTGGCCATGTGCTACATACAAAGTGGACATATGCTACATACAAAGTGGCCATGTGCTACATACAAAGTGGACATATGCTACATACAAATTGCACATATGCTACATTCAAAGTGCCCATATGCTAAATACAAAACTGCCCATATGCTACATTCAAGGTGTCCATATACTACATATAAAGTGTCCATATGCTAATATCTAGATGCTCTTAAGCTGGGCATTAGATGCCCATAAGCTACACTTAAGGTCCTCATGCTAAACCTGAGTTGCACATATACTTAATATTTTTATTGGCTGCGCAAATTATGAACAAGCCCCTTCAGTTANTGCACTTAAGGTCCTCATATGCTAAACCTGAGTTGCACATATACTTAATATTTTTATTGGCTGCGCAAATTATGAACAAGCCCCTTCAGTTACCACAAATTGTGGAATTATGAAATCGGCAACATTGAAAAAGTATGAAATCGGCAACATTGAAAAACTATGAAATCGGCAACATTGAAAAATTCTGAAATCGGCAACATTGAAAAACTATGAAATCTTAAGAATTTAAAAAATATGAAATCGGCAACATTGAAAAACTAGAAACCCAAAGATATTCTTCAGAATCTTGTCTTACTTTTAGTTTGATGATTTATTTTTTCCCAACAATTTATCAACTGCAAATGACAATGCTGTCGGGTAGGAGCAATGGTGGGGGCTGGGGGTAAGAAAATAAGTAGTAAAGACTATTCTCTTTACGATTTGTCATAGTGTTCAAAAATAGAACGTGGTATGCAGTGGTATGGAGCAATATTTTACCATCACATGCCCACCAATGGTAATTCTCAGTTTTACATGCTCATAGAATGTGCCAAAACATACTCATAGTAATCAAACTTACTATCCTAAACCACCACACATATGCCAACAATTTTGTGTGGTATAATCAACAAAATTCCATAGGTCCCTAAATACCAGTCAGCCAGGTCAATTTTACCAATGTGGATTGGTCAAATGCAGAATTTCGGACGAAGTTGTGTTCTTTCTGTTGAACGAGTTAACGGCGGCTGTCTTATGTAGCATACTGCAACAGAGGAATTAGCTTCATTTTCTTCGACATCACAGTCCAGCGACGTCGCTAATTGCGTTTGTACAAGTCCTCCGATTATGGATAGTATTGGTGTAATGAGAAGAGGTAGGAACCCCTCTTTTGTACAAGAAGATAGTTTTTCCTTTTTATGGATACTCTATTTTCACTAAGTTTCTTATACTCTATTTGTCGTTTTAGTTTTTTTTCGCAATTCACTGAGAACGATGTTCCCTCTTAGTGTTTAAAGCCAACTCAGATAAGGCGTTGATATTGTCTCTAGATGCCTTTTTGATTATGTTTTCTATGCTTCGGTTTAGTCGTTCCATTGAGTTCTAAGAACGGTTTATTTTTTCAAATACGCTTTGTCATTGTACAGGAAAAACTAATTTATTTACAGATATAAATTATATCGTTTTCGTTTGGTAAAGTTCCAGATTGAATGCGCAGATGACCATGACAGCTTGGATGTAAATTGAGGAAAAGTGAAGAGTAAGGTTTCTCAGGTGCTTGCTCGTTCGCTTCGAAAATTGCATTAAGTTTCCGGGGGTTCAACGTAGAGAACTTGTGAGGAGAATGATGGTGTCTTGCTGGGAGCCTTTTTCATGAATCGGTTTATTTAAAGTTTAAAAACAGACTGACTATTATTATTTTAGTCTTGAGAATATAACTGTACGTTTTGAAGTTTAATCTAAGAAAATGAATTAATGACCTTTCCCAGAACCTCGGATCACCCTTTTGGAAATTGAAGTGAATATTATACTCTTCTAAGACAATGGAAGTTTGAAACAAACATCTTGTTCACACTGACCTGGTAATAACCATAAACTTAGCTCAGGTCTTCAGATCGGGTTTATGCTTTACAGTGTATCGTAATCAATAACCGTTAACTAAAGCAAAAACAGAATACCATACAATTAAGCAAGAATAGAAAAAAATATTAATTTTAATGCAGTGTCATTGAGATTGTTCTATTTTCATAACACTTGCCAATTGTCATATAATGTGTGTTAACTCGAATATCTCTCGCGTATTCCCTTTGAGGAAGCAGATTCACAGATATTGACCTACCTATAATAAATAATATTTCTGTTATCATTGAACTAAGCCCAATGACCAAGATGTGTTTTCACCGATAATGCACCGGATGTGAACAATTCTTGAATCGTTTTGTCTTTCAATGAATTAGTTATTTGATAATCAATAATTATTATAGTGTTTTTAGCATGAATGATTTGTAAATCTAGATTGTGATGAGATGGTTGAGCCATTTCTACCCCAGATTTACACAAATGCAAGCCATTTCTACCCCATATTTACACATTATGTTCATGAAAATCATTTTTCATTGAATGAGTTAATACTATATCATGTGCCTGAAATAATGACTACTTCACTCCACAGCATCTTCAAAATTTGATACCACAAATACATGAAACTAATTAATATCATAAATTGATTTTCTTGAATTTATTTATTGATAAGTAATCATAATTTTCAATATCTATATTTAGGAAATACAAACTACCCAATCACAACTATTTACAAATAAACTTTGAATTTTTGATATTTTCTCCCTACAGATTGGACAAATGTGTAACGAAGTAGCACATTCTAAGCAGGAAACTAGGTGGCCACACNTTTGAATTTTTTATATTTTCTCCCTACAGATTGGACAAATGTGTAACGAAGTAGCACATTCTAAGCAGGAAACTAGGTGGCCACACGGAAGAAACAAATGAGAAATAGACCTTAAATGGTAGATAGAGCACATGATTCTTGACTGTAGCTCAGAGATCACAGTCCTAGCTAAAAATAAATTAATTGTTACTTGTTATTCTAGTCATTAACCACATTATATAATTACCTTGCCGCATGTCGGTTCTTACATCATCTGTTTCTTCAAACTCAGTAGTTTCAATCTGTAATGAAATCATACTTTCACGATAATCCTTTACAGCTAATACAAATTTGTTTACTATTACCTGGACAGTGGTATCATTCCTACCAGATCTGTTCAGGAGAAAATATGCACATCGACCATGGTGTACCGCATGTTCTAACCACGGATCATCACCTTCTTCCCATTTCCAAAGTGATCCAGAGCAATAGAAGCATACTACACGATCTGCAGTTCCTGTGTAAAAAAATCCAGTTCTTGCTAACTTCATAGGGTGTTGAATATTTGAATAACTCCACGAATTGAATGAGCCCAATCTTGATTCGAGAGTTACATACTTTCCAAACATTGGTCCATCACGTGTAGAAACCGGTGTTGTGTAAACTGTTGATTGAGCCATGTCCTTTTTAGAGTGTGAGTAAATTTAGACTAAACTTTGTTCTGACTGTCCAGGTTATAAGTATTGTTTTTTTTTCCGAAAGTAAAGTTCAGCCACCTAACAGGAGCGACAGAAGGAGCTACCCATGGTTGTGGGGAGACAGATGCAGTTACTGTGTTATCTGGCTCATCTTGTAACGCATGTCGCTTCCTTCTGGGAGCTGATACAGTACTTTTTTCGGCTACAATAGCAATTTCTTCTGGTTCCTTAGTAGCTCGATGTTGTACCGTCGCTGTATTTGATTTTGCCAGGTAGTTTCGAAGTTTATTAGCAAAAATGCTTGTTGGAACATTTATATTTTGTAAAATGTTGAGGAATGTACCTGCACCAGGTGGGTCAACATCAAAATCCAACGATGAACGTAGCACAAAGGATAGTAAATCGTGTATGTTCGACCCTCGATTATTTTCTTGACGATAGAAGAAAACATTCCCAGAGCTATCCCAAGAAATTATTTGCGGATATTTACGGAGTATTGCCAGCAGTGCCTCCACACTTTTTCTAAGCTTAGTAGGAAATGTAGCAACCATATTAGAATCATGTTTGGTAATCTCGGCATTTTCTTTGCCTTCACCTTGAAAATCTACTTTAGGTTCAATTTGTTGTTCCTCTTTTGGTTTAAAAACTAACACAGTCTTCGGNTCCTCTTTTGGTTTAGAAACTAACACAGTCTTCGGCTTGAGTTCATGTAAGTGACTACTGATATTCTTAACTAGCTTGTTGTAGAGGAGTAACTTGATATCGTCTGGAATTTCACTCAAGTTTAATAGATCAGATGTTCGTTTACCTTTTTCAATAAATGATGACTTGTCTCGACTTTGTGGTAGGCCTGAACGTTCCATTACCATATTCTCATACTCATCTTCAGGAATGAGTTTCATACGTTTTGCCATTATATCCCTATTACATGTCCAATGGCACTAGCAGCTAAACCCCCCAATGCTGAAAGTGCTGGAGCTAAGAGAAGAGGTAGAAATCCTCCTTGCTGAACCAAAAATCCTCTCTTTTTCTTTCGCGATAGTCTTGGTTTTGCTAGTTCCCTTATACGCTTCCGATGCTTTTTTAGTTTTTTCTTCAATTCACTGTTCAATGGAATATTTCCTCGAAGTGTGTTTAGTGCTATTTCCGACAAAGCGTCTATATTGTCTTTAGAAGCAGTCCGTAGTAAATATATCCTTCTGCTTCCTTTGCTTCTGTGTAACTGATTTAAGAAGCTTCTGTTTCTGTGTATTCTATCCATTACACTAGATAGTCACTGAGATTTTGTAAAACAATTGACACATTATACAGTGCACATCGGCCAAGTTGGCAATGAAATGGTGAGATGCAGGGTAAGTTTGGGATATTTATGGGTATTAATTTAGAATCACTTAGCTCAATCCTGTAGAGGGTAACACCTTCTTTCAGATGTAAAAAATCCAAAAAGAATCTTTTATTTTATTTTCCAATTATATACACTTGGTCCTCAACATTGAAATTAGGGATGATGTAACTAAGCTGACTTAAGCAGAAAAACCCTACATTCCATGGAATACCAATGTTGTGCTCAACATAGTAGGAAATAACATTTTGAACCTTAAATGGTAATTTACACAGTAATGCAGGTGGAGCGAAAATAAAATGCTTGATACCTTCACCAACAACACCAATATCAACTTCTTTGACTATGAACTTTCTATTTATGTAGTATCCTCGCATATCTACAACATATATCATTTTGGCTGATATATGATATGATTCTCTCCTGGCAGTATACCACTTCGAACCCTTAAAAGGTCAGGCGTGGCAGGATGACAACTAACAAGCAGATAAGAATAAGGTTCCCTTGTTGCTTGCTTATATGCTTCAAAAAGGAACTTAGGGTTTTCTGGAAACAATTGTCTTCCAAGGTACTAAACTTGTGAAGTAAATGAAGGAGTTTTGATAATTATATAATAGTGTGTGCTCAATCTTATGTCTCGAGCAAATCTGCCTTGAGCATACAAGTTCTGAGCTAAAAAGAAGACTGATATTGACCTATGATGAACTCCTGAAGTGAATAGTTCTTGAATATCCTTATCTTTCATTGATTCTGTCATTTGGTCATCAATAATCAGCAAATTATTTTGATTGCTCATCAGTTTTGTTAGATCTAACCCCTTCATCAATTCAATTCGTGAGTCTACATTTTTAATGTTTTGGTAGCATGGTTGATATTCTTTGTATGATAAGATTATGCGATCTATTTTGGAGGATACCAACAGATCCAAATTCTTAAGAATTGTTAACGTTAGCGTTGTTTTCCCGCATTGAGAACCCACAGCTATAATATTGGAATTTGATGTGGGTGTTTGAAAGGGTGTATGAATTTAAAGTCAGGAATGTCCAATAATTCATCAATCATTGCTTTGCTTAAAGTGTAGGGTGGCGGTGACTTGACCTCGATCGAATGATATTTTTTCACCGTATTCGTCACAAATTGTAATGAAAATGCTTTCAAGTATTGATCGAAAGAGTGGTAGATAGTAGGTGATTGAAACGTTTCTGTTACTGCTTCTCCATCTCTACCTCGTAAATTAACCATCCGCAACAATGGAACGAGAGAGCTTCCTACTATCTGAGGTTCCACGATATTAGTATAGACGAACATGTGATATCGCCCTCCACTCAGGTCAGGGGTAAACGAACTCCAGACTCTTGTTTTGATGGAACCTGTGTTTTTGAGTATATCAGAATGGAAAAAAACGTCTAACCCCATTGAAACCCAACACATCAGAGAGCCGTTCACTTAGTTTAATTTTTGTTTTGTGGTCGAAAATAAGTTGAACTCTGTTCCTTTGCTGGTCAAACTCAAATTTAATTGCAGTATATTTTAATTTCCGAAGTGTGTCATTTATAATGTCCAGAAGATGATCAATACTGCTGTAGTGTAATATCGGAACAAATAACTCATATTCGGAATCCCCTGTATCTGTATTGGCATGAGTTATACATATAAGATTGTCAAGATTTTTTCCAGTTAAAGGTTTTATTGAATTGACATACGTAATACTGGTTAGTCCCACAGTGTACTTAGATGTGTCGATGTTTATTGTAGAAGGAAGTTTGATCGTAAAATTACCAATCCTATTATTTGGGTAATATGTTTGAGATCCGTTTGATGGTAATTTCACGAAAAATGACATTTTGATTGTCTCACACTCAAACAGAGACTAACATATTTATCACTACTCAACCTTCACTAACTCTTGTTCATAAAATATACTAGACAACTCCTCCCCCATTTTGTCTGTCAGCATGTAAGTAACAGGGATAGACTTCACTACTTCCCGAATTTCAAAAATATCCGCTGAGGATGGAGTATATCCCTTCACGAATATGCCTTTTAGTTGTCGTAGCCTTACTCGGTCATATAGGCAGAGTGTTTCTTTCTTATGTTTGCGAGTATACAAATCTCTATTTAAATGCATCCAGATATCCATCTCATTGTAAATGTTGACATCTTTTGGTCGATGACCAGTTGAACTGTGTATGGATGAATTGTATGCTTTCAAGATTTTAGGTAGTTGACTTAAGTATTCTTTTTTCCCACTCAACGTAAAGTATTTCGATATTTTTGTAAGCAGAGTTCTAATAAATCTTTCCACAACACAAGCTTTTAGTTCTGAAAAGCTGTGGTACAAAGTAACCCCCTTTTTAGTCAGATAGTTGGTGAACGTTCTATTGAAAAATTCAGTACCCTCATAACATTGCAAGTATTTGCATCGAGCGTTAGGATTTGAAAATATAGTATCAAATGCTTCAGTTATCCCCGAAGCACATTTTCGTTTAAGTGGTATACAGTATCCATATTTGCTGAAAACATCTATAACAGTAAGCAAGTATTGGAAATTACGGTTTTGCCTTTTATATTTTGGCATAAAGATCAAATCAGCCTGCCACAAATAATTATGCCCAGGTGCTGTTACTTTTCGCCTTCGGAAACGGAGTCTACGTTGTTTGTGCCTGGTGTATGTATCTTGAGTATTTAAAAAATGTTGAATTTTTTTTTCTAAATATCCCTGTATGGTGCTTTAGAGAATCCAAACTTGTCGTGGGTGTTGTGTGATAGTTATCCCTCACAAATCTTGTCACAATGTCATCGTTCATCTTTAAGTTAATTTTACTGAAATCACTACTTATGTCATGAAATGTACGACCTAAATAAGCAGCATAATTACCACAGCAAAAACTGTCAGAAGATAGAAGCTGAATGTTACTACAGATTAGTTTAGTTGATTTTGAAACCAAAAAATTCCTAAAATGCTTTGAATAAAATGAAACAGGCATACCAAAGCTATCAAAAAATTCTACATATTCAGATGATTTTTCTTTGAACATTGCACACCAATGCATTCCACCGTGAAATTGGTCATCTGAATTAACAATGATGGCAAACTGGGCTCCTTGAATAAAATGAAGCTGGTCACATGCGTATACACCGGTTTCATAACTCCAGCCTATTGTTGAATAAAGTATTTTTCAAAATTCTGTCCTGTTCATTGTGTGATGATGACTTGTCTATATTTGTCGATTTCAAGTACAGCCTGATACTCAGAGAATACAATACCATGCTTAGATCCAACAGTTGCGTTTGAAAATTGGATATCTAGTTTAATATTGCCCGTTTTTTTAAAAGTAAGTAAAGATACCCATGCAGGCGTTTGAACAATGTCAAAAATGAATAGACAATTGTTGGTTTTGTATTGTTCACGATCAAAGGAGAGTCCAGCATCCTGTCCCGCGATTCCAGTACTGGTGAACAAAGTATAATAAGCAAGTAAAAACTCGCCTTGTGAGAAATTCAAGGATAGGGGTCGAATTGGTATACAAACGTTGTTTACGGTTAGCCCAATTGAAGAAATCCCATGATTTTCAAATTTGAATGGATTTCCTTTCAATTGTCCTACAAATGATGGACTTGAAGCAAATCCGACAATAACTCGACTAGGAATTATCCCACCGAACATATTTTCTTCAGTTGCACTCGAACTTCCATTTGCAATTGTAAAATATTTTACGTCAACTTTTTTGTGTGGATATCTAGCAACTTCACCCTTGTCTAACAACCTCTGGTGTGTAAGCACTATGCTTGGGTAAAGCATTTGCTTGCTCACAAACAATGATGCGCTAAGTATTTTTATTTGACCCTCATCCCCGTCAGACAAGAGAGAAAATGCATCGAGGGATCTCGTCAACGCAAATGTTACTGACACATCGTTCAGAATATAGCGATGCTGTGTAGCTAAGTCAAATCGTAACTTATCGATTAGCTCTACTGTTTTAGACTTATCGATAAAAGTCTTGCGTTTGACATATCCAGTATTGTCCGAGCTTGCCTCTGCATTACCAACATCAGCGTAGAATAAGGCACAAGTTCCTTGAGATTCTTTGTACTCATTCCCATATGACAGTAGTGTTTCAATGTAAGCCCTATAAGCATAAGCATTGTAACTTGTGGATACCAGATGAGAATTGAAGTAAATGTCCAACTGAGAAAACATTGCATGCATAAACAGGTTGCACACACCAACCTTTGATGATTAAGTAAGCGCTGTCCCATCACTGTTAACAACTTGCACTTTTGAGTACAAAAAATTGTCATGAAGATCCAAGTANTAAGTAAGCGCTGTCCCATCACTGTTAACAACTTGCACTTTTGAGTACAAAAAATTGTCATGAAGATCCAAGTAATGGCTGCCATTCCCTAGTACCTTAAATTCAATTTTGGAAGAAGAATCAGTCACACTAACAGTAGGTCTGTACTCAGTGTACATGGTATAGTCCACTGTCGTGTCTG
The DNA here is from genome assembly GCA_002738285.1 of Holacanthella duospinosa. Classification (NCBI taxonomy): domain Eukaryota; kingdom Metazoa; phylum Arthropoda; class Collembola; order Poduromorpha; family Neanuridae; genus Holacanthella; species Holacanthella duospinosa. Next base: position 662,891 of record NIPM01000017.1, on the reverse strand, counting down.
TCGCTGGAATTGAGAATAGTTCAACCTCACCCCTTATAGCAGGTTTCGAAAGTGTATGCAGTAAAGACATTATGAGAAAATATCCCGACGACTCAGTGTTTTCTTTTTCTTTCCAATAGTAGATTTACTTTTACCTTTTGTGTGTGACTTCTTTCTAGAAGATTGGATTTTTTTCCGCTTGCTTGGCACTTCACCACCTATTTGGATTTTCCCTACATCAGCAAGTACACCATCTTTGATATTGTTCAAAAGCCCAAGACCGTTTCTTTTTAGAACTTCTTTTACAGGTGCTCTTTTTGCTGCTAAATCTGACAATGTACTGAAAGCAGCCGCTTTTTCGTGTGGAAATATATATTTTATTGCCAATGGTATTGCGTATTTGGCAATACTACCTAGAACTGTGCCAATTCCACCCCCTCTTTGACGTACTCCATGAAAAACTGGTACTCCTTCACCTATTTGACTCTTTAGGGTATGGTAATAATGATTATGATGAAAAATGTATTTTTGTTTCATTTTGATATTAGTACGCATGGTTAAACTTAACTGTACAGCTATATTTGCAAAACATCTATTTATATAAGCTAGAAATATATTAAAGTACATAAAGAAATTAAATTAACGTCTCTGGGTGATTGAGTAAAATGTTCCCCCAAGATAAGGTGTTAATCCCATCCGGTAAAATGTACCTCTTAGAATCAAAGCCGTGTAGAGCTGACTTACGCTGTTCAATTGTGTAGACCACGTGCTTGATTGATCTAATATACGTCATATTTTCATATATTCTGTTTTGTTGCTCCAAGCAATTCTTGTATGTCGTGTACTGAAAATTCTTCTCCTGAATAAACTTCGGGACCCCCTTAGCAGTTTTTTTCTCTTTGAGGTGTTCTCCTATTACCATACAATAAACATTAGGAGCAAGCCCCACAAATCTATAAATTGGTTCTCCTCTAGTCTCATCTTTCAGTTTTCCGATAACCTTCTTATTCACTGAACTCTGTAACAAGTGACCCTCGGGATAGTCACTGAAATCGAATATGCAGCTGTGTTGTTGCATATCTGCGTACACGTCTTTTGTTTGGATTTGATAGGTCAGACTATCAGTATCTGTGAAGAGTAGCTGAGCTGATTTTCCGTATTGCTTTTGAATGTGATTCATGTAGAATTCATACACAAACAGTTTGGATATGTCCAGCACTGCAAACCCTGTGTAAATAGGCTTATCTAACGTAACGTGTGCTAAATCCATATGAAATGATACTAAATTCTTGTCCAAGATGTCATGGCTTTTGTATTGAGGTTTGGAAATCAATCTGGTGGCTTGGGCTTTTTTATTGACAATTCTTACTCGAAGTCGACGTCTTACGTTTTCCATCCCTACACAAACAAGTATAAATGTTCATCNAACGTAACGTGTGCTAAATCCATATGAAATGATACTAAATTCTTGTCCAAGATGTCATGGCTTTTGTATTGAGGCTTGGAAATCAATCTGGTGGCTTGGGCTTTTTTATTGACAATTCTTACTCGAAGTCGACGTCTTACGTTTTCCATCCCTACACAAACAAGTATAAATGTCCATCATTATTATATTCACCTCCAATTTGTAGCTTCTATTTTGTAAAATTACCCTTGCCAAATACTGCGTTATTCATGAGCTTAAAGAAAGAATCTTCAAACAAATTTTTTACTGCCCCACGTTTTCGCTGATTGAACTCAATGTAGGGTGAAAGCCACTCAACTTGTTTGAACGTTAGAATTCTATGAATNTGATTGAACTCAATGTAGGGTGAAAGCCACTCAACTTGTTTGAACGTTAGAATTCTATGAATTTTTGTCAGTTTCATTCCTTTTGAAATGTAAAATTTCAAGTTCCTGATAAAACATGTGGATATTACATGTTAATATAAATTCTACTTAAGCTTATGTACCTGTAATGAACTATGCAATTCAACCGTTGGCCAAGATGGGGGATCAGCTTCTCCTGATGCTCAGCGTAGTTGATGTCCAAAGATTCAACGAATTTCTTTTGATAAGGACTCAGAGATTTCATGTTTATTCCGAGCCTCGTAGGTGCTAATGGATAGTCATTATGCGATTCGTGTAAAGATACTNTCAGAGATTTCATGTTTATTCCGAGCCTCGTAGGTGCTAATGGATAGTCATTATGCGATTCGTGTAAAGATACTGGATAGTCTAGATCACATTCCAGAATATACCCATCATCGGAGTCATCACCAGCGTTCTCAATTTTGAAAGAATTTATTTCAGTTATCGTCATGAATCTGAACCCAGAAACTGGCAATTTAGCTTTCATTGCCTAAAAGAAAAGTAGTATTTAGTTTATGATGTTTATTTTTGACATGTAACTTTTTACCTGTCCATAAAGATTGTTTACATCCCAGCTTATGATATAGGTCTGGTCATTGCTTTCCGCATCCCCTGGGTATTCTACCATGTACTTGTTCCAAGCCTTTGCTTGACGTTTCACAATCATACTAACACCCCCTCTCATACCTAATTCCAAGAATTCATATTGGTCAATATCGGTTAATAGTTCTAGGCTAACATTTGTCATCTTCAACGCTGCATCCCACGCTAAGCCAGGTGCTGAAATGTAGTGTCCTGGATCGAGTTTATATGAACTGATTGACATATCTCGAAAATTTTCAAATACACAACCCAGTAGAAGAGTATCCGAGAGCACGTATAGGTCATGGTAATTTCCCAGTGTCTTACAGTCAAATTCTTTGAAAACATTTTGCGCCAATTGATATTCCACTTCACTGAGAGGTTTACCCTTCAGTTGGTTATAGAAACAGTCAATGTGAGGAAGGGTAATCTCGTCAAACTTTTGCCAATTTGACATATAGTCATATGGGTACACCCCTTTCTGTTTCAAAAGATCAACTCGTTCTTTCGTCTTGAAATTATCGAACAGCAATATGAAAGTGTTCACATCATCGTTCAGATTAGATAAGTCATCAACCAAAGCTTGCAAGCTACGATTCATAGACTGTAAACTGTCGATAAAAACAATCCCATCGACTTGGATAGACATAAACTTTTCAGAAGTAAACGGGGTAACACGAATAGAATCTCCAAATTTTCTAAATCCGTGAATGATGAGGTGTGAGTCGTATCCNAAACTTTTCAGAAGTAAACGGGGTAACACGAATAGAATCTATAAATTTTCTAAATCCGTGAATGATGAGGTGTGAGTCGTATCCCCGGAAATTATGAAGAACAACGGGTAGTTGTAAAGTTTGGTGTAAATTCAAATTACACTGAGTGTGAGCTGCACCTCTGTATTTACCAGATAATCGACAGTGATCACGAACTTTGTCATTTAAAAGAAAATGCTTGCAAATATGGCATGTTGTTTCACTCTCGAACTCATACTGCTCACGANCTTTGTCATTTAAAAGAAAATGCTTGCAAATATGGCATGTTGTTTCACTCTCGAACTCATACTGCTCACGATCGGTTATAGTCATTGGTTGGGGGCTGTTATAAATTTCAAACACTTCTTCTTTTATTAGCCGGATATCTTCTAGGAATATGTTTACTACATCCTCACCTCTGTAAACTCGCTGTTTGTGTTTTTTTCGATTCACATTAACAACAACATACGCAAATCCTGATGGTGTATGTATCTTATCGTTCACAGTGTATGACTGCTTCTGTATGGGTTTCTGGTTGTTTGTTGGGATTAGTAAACATTCAAAATCAGCGTAAACCATAAAGCCTGCTTTGAGTTGCTTGGCAATATTTGTGAATGATACTGTTGGTTTCTTTCCATTCATCAATTCCGACGGCATTGTTACATTTTGAAATTTGAATTTGCTGCAGTTTAGTACATGCTGTTGCAATATGTATGACTTATCACCAAGTGCGGATTGTTGGTTTAAAGAGAAGGTTCGAAGGCAGTTGTAGCACAAAAGGCGGCGATGGTTCTTATGCTTGCCTAAAAGACGATGAATGTCGGAAATTGCAATGAAATGAGAATTATCGCTGTAGCACATAAACAATAAATTCACAGTATGATAGTGGGTATAGTTATGAGGAGAAATGTACACTGGTAAAATCCCCTCATTTTCATCGTAACAGAAAACGTTAACGGCGAGAGAATTGGCTACCTCGAAAACAGGAATGTCACGAATCTCTGCTGGATAGGATATACATCCAAAATCGTACAGACCTTCAAACTGTAAGTAGTAAGAGTATCGATTAACATTCTTGATTCCTCGAGTCTTTAATTCCTTATGATGTAAACTGGCGAGACTAGCCCACTTGAAGCACATTCCACCTCCAGCCTGAACATTGATCAATGCATTTTTGTTCTTCAGTTTTGCTAGTATAGAGCTGTCATATCCTCCACGCTGTGGACGAAACAACCCAATACGAATATAAGCTCCAGTGACATTTAGAAAGGTCCATCCTGATCCATATTTTTCAAAAATCTAGAGGGTCTGAATAATTTTGCAAGACCATTTCTCGTATAAGCTGTCAAATGATTGTGGATTCAAGCACATCAGCATGTGAGAGTTGATAGGTTTTGTCTGATACTCATACACTTTTGTCCCTTTGTCACGAAAGAGAAATCTTCGAAACGTGACAAATACGCTGAACTGAGATTTAATAGCAGCCAAATCTGATAGAGCGTTTGCCACCACATTCTGGACTTGAGACTTGATTTCATTTAGGTATTGTTGTAAAAGTAAATCTGGTATGTCGAATTTAATACGGTAGGTTCTAACACATCCCTTAAATGCAGTCACCTTCTTGAACGGATTCTCTTGAGTAATTCTCACAGAGTTGGGTGTAGAACTGCTTTGAAACACACCATTTCCAAATTGCATAGGATGAATTTGACGGTGTTGGTTCATATCAATACCCTGGAATGAGCATTCGGTGCAAGTGTGAAGAACTGCCACATGATATTCTCTTTGAACTCTTGTTCGAAAGGTTTGAGGACAAAATCTACATTTTTGCAGATACCTTTTTACAATTGTTCGAATTTTCCTATGCTTTAGTCGTTGGCAATCACTCATGTGTGCCTTGAACGTAGCAAATTGTCTGCATTTCAGATGACAAATTTTACACCTGTATAACTGTAAATGGAGAAATTATATTTTTTTTTGCACAAATTAAATTTACTTCTTACTTCTTTTACAATTATCTGTCTTTTTATCGGACCATTATCATCTTCAAACAGAGGGTTCTNTGCACAAATTTACTTCTTACTTCTTTTACAATTATCTGTCTTTTTATCGGACCATTATCATCTTCAAACAGAGGGTTCTCAGCGTAGTGAAGATAATCCAGTTCCATTGGTATTTCAGAAAAATCATTGTTAGTCAAAAAATTTTCAAAGTCTGATGTGGTACTCTGCACGGGATCCTAAAAATATCATTCATTATAATAGAGTTTTCTGCACAAATTAAATTAACTCTTACTTCTGTTACAATTCTCTGTTTTCTTATCGGACCATTATCATCTTCAAACAGAGGGTTCTCTGCGTAGTGAAGATAATCCAGATCCATTGGTATTTCAGAAAACTCATTGTTAGTCAAAAAATTTTCAAAGTCTGATGTGGTACTCTGTACGGGATCCTAAAAATATCATTCATTATAATAGAGATAAAGTTAGAGTTAAGAGAGAAACGGTAAACTACCTTGTGAGTGTCCTCAAACAAAGGAAATTGGGTGAGATGATTATAGTACCACATCTGGAATCTCATTGAACTTATTTTTGAATAAAAATGATTCAAAGTCTGATGCATCTCGCAGGTCAACCTTAAATAGTGAATATTTTTCGAATATTAAATTCTACTCACCTTTCTTCTTCATAGATGTGTAGTATAAAAATTACCATAGCTGTGTCTTTCACAAATTCACCGTTGCTGTTTTATTTACGGTAGGAGCTCCACCTAGTTTCTTGAGAAGGAAGTATAAATTTTGGTACTCTGTTTAATAATTCAATTTTTATAATACATAACTACACTCAACTAGTTTGCCTTTACTTACCTTACAGTATGACACTTCAAATCGTCCTGAAATAAGTAAATCAGTTTTGAGAATTGAGAGGGTGGAGTCGCTATTTCTTTCTCTCTATTTGTCCACAGTTGAGCTTGTCATCAACTCCCACACTGCAAAGTTAGAAAGATATGAGCCTGAAAATTTCCACACAATCACAAATTTTGTCACCTCATTTACTTTTATTCATGATTAACTTCATAATATCTACCCTCCCTTATTTATGTTTTTATTTATTTAATTTATTCATTTCAATTTAAATGTGATGAATAATANTAATATCTACCCTCCCTTATTTATGTTTTTATTTATTTAATTTATTCATTTCAATTTAAATGTGATGAATAATAAAAGATAATTTGCTTTTGATGTATTTATTCATTTTAATTTCAAATATGATGAATCAATAAAAGATAATTTGCTTTTAATGCATTTATTTATACACGGATAATTAGTATAAATTAATATCCCTTGTAGTCGGAAGCAGCATTCAATGCCGTTAGAAGTTTAGGGATGAAATTAACCTTCATTGTAGTGCCAACCCCTGGCTCTGTTTCAGTCCATTTGCGAATGGAGATGTAGTTGGAGTTCCATTGTAGGTCGATACGGACTTCTCACGTATCTCCTAAGACACATCTAAAAGGTCTTTTCCCATTTGCTGATGTTCCAGGAACATCTGTTAAGTCCATATCTACAGCATTGTCATTGAATGCTCGTACTAGATTTCGAGTTACAACAAATTTTTTTTGAATCTTCTTTTTTCTTGGAGGTGGGAGCGGAATTTCATCTATTTCTGCATCATCTTCATCTTCATCGTTAGCTTCTTCTTCATCGTCTTCATCTTCAGATGGCTGATACAAGGAATCACCAGATGTCTCATCTTGAAAGAAAGCATATAGAATATTATATGGCTTTATTTATAAAAAAAAATAACTTACCTTCAGAGGTTTCGACAACTTTACGCTTCTTCTTTTTTTTTGTCAACGGTCCTTCCAACAGTCCCTTCTGAACCTCTTTTAGAGATAACTCTTTTAGGTTTCTGGCCAGTCGTGCCTAAAAACCATAAACAAAAAATATGTAGTTAGTATAGTTTTAATAAAAAAAAATAATAATAAAACTTTCATACCTTTCTTCGTCCGCGGTTTGACTTCCGTTGGTTGTGCTCCAGCGATCTTCTCAATGGCTTCTTCCATGTGCTTTTTTGTCAAGTCTGTCAAGGCTTCCTTATATTGTTGACTCCTGTCAAGAACATTTCCTTGGCCTATTAAGATACTTTCTCGTGTATCTTTTTGACTACCTGGTAGAAAAAATTAAAAAAAAATTAATACTTAAGTCACAGTAAAAAAAATATTAATCTAAAATTATATTTTTAACAATAGGACTTACTCCTTGAGCTTTGAGACATTTTCCCAATTGTCCTGTTGAAAGTCGCCCGATGACTGACAGTCAAACTAAGTTAAGTTGAGAACAGGAAATGAATCATGCCCAACTTTAGAAATTTCAGCTGAGTATGATAAAATTCCAGTTTTTATAATTAAATTTCGGCGTTAATTGCTGACGCGAGCATTGTTCTCACGCTAACAAAATGTAAAAGATTTATTGACCCTTGAAATATATGCCACCTGGCGTTCAAAGAATAAACTGTAAACTACACAGATAAAGCGAACGTAAAATTGTAGATGGCGCTTCACTACCAAATTTAGAAATGAGACACCCATAAAACTTAAATGAGGTGAAAACAAGTAAAAGAATGAAATTAAAATGAAAAAAGACCTGCAGGTTGTAGTAATTGTACCCTCGACAACCCTCATTTGTCGATGTACAATTCCTACAACCTGCAGGTCTCTTGAGAGAGACTTGCCCCAAATAGTACTATATCGAGTTAACTAAAATAAACTAACTAATTTTATTATTAGGTTTCCATACCTGATCAGTTTCCATGTCTAATGTCAACTAAAAGAAAGCTTCAATGGATTCACCATGCAAGTAGTGTCCATACATTTGAATATAAAAAACTTAAACAAATTTGCTACATTTTTTTTGTGAGATAGTTAATAATATATTTAATATATTAGACGAGATAAAATAAAGAAAGAATTACTTTACCTTGTGTCTGTAAATATTAAAACTGGTATCTACCATGTACCAGTCTAAAACGCGACAGTGAAATGTTTCTATGTAATAAGTAGCTTATAGGAAAAGTGTATTTCAAATGGTATCAACTCTTCAATGAAAAAAATTATATAATATCAACTCATTCAATGAGAGAAATAGTATAGTATCAACTCATTCAATGAGAATTGAGTTTCATGAACATAATGTGTAAATATGGGGTAGAAATGTCTTGCATTTCTGTAAATCTGGAGTAGAAATGGCTCAACCATCTCATCAAGCTCGTCTACACATCTTACACTATCATCGTAAGACTTCATTGTGGTATCCAGGTTGATATACAGTGTGTATTAGTAACGAATGAACGGGGATACCCACTCTAACCAACCCTCACCCAATCCAACCATCAGTTATGGGCAACAAATCTGGCTACGGGAGTGACTTAACATGAAGTGATGATATACTGAACGAATATATCCGAATCTAACTAACGCTTTTCCATTCCACACTTCCACGCATTCCCTTGTTACTGTCATATTTTATGCATATCTTAAATTAAGTCGATCAGATCACCTCTCGTTAATGAATGATTTGTTCGAAGTGTCCCCCATCCATTCCCAAACAATCGTAAAACCCCTGCCTTACATTTCGCAGTATCCATTATTTGCTGATATGACTCATTTGGATAGCGGTAATGGAATTTTATAATAATTAATACACCGCATAAATCAACAAAGAACTCAAAAATCACTAATTCGGAAAAGACAGGAATTATTAGGTACAAATTTTAGTTAAACTAAAATTTTTAACTAAATAAAATAGACAAACAAATTTTGATTTCATCCTTCTCCTCTCGCCTTAAATGTTACAACAATGAAACAAAAAATTGAATATCAAACTGCGAATCTATGCCCATAGCTGATAGTGGGANAAACTCAAAAATCACTAATTCGGAAAAGACAGGAATTATTAATTACAAATTTTAGTTAAACTAAAATTTTTAACTAAATAAAATAGACAAACAAATTTTGATTTCATCCTTCTCCTCTCACCTTAAATGTTACAACAATGAAACAAAAAATTGAATATCAAACTGCGAATCTATGCCCATAGCTGATAGTGGGATTAGATGCGGGTTGGTTAGAGTGGGTATCCCCGTTCATTTGTTACTAATACACAATGTACTTTGTAAAATATAATCACATCATCTATGCGAAGTTTGACCAGAGAGCCTAGATGATTCATCAACTCGTTCACAAATGTAGTTTTTCCACACTGAGTTCCACCAGCAACTATATATGTAAATGTTTGATTAAATTGTGTAAAATCAAATTCGTAGTTCTGAAGAATCATTATGACTGAATTTTTCTGATATGTAAAGTCAATGTGACCTGACCCTTGTCAATTGGAATTCTTCACCAAACTCGTCGCATAAAATAATAGAGACCACGTCAAACTCACTTCTGGCTAGTGGAATATAAAAAGAATTCACAAATGATAGGGTATAGGGTTGTTCTTTTTTTACCACAATGTCACCATTCGTAACATTGGTTCAAGTGTTGATCCAACTATCTGGGATTCAACGATGTCAATATATAAACGTGGTCTTTTCCTATAAAAAGGTCTGCATTCAACTTACAAAATGAACCTGTTTGATCTGGGAGATCAATTATAAATTCAGCTTTCCATCGAAGCCGGACACATCAGATAGCCTCTCACTAAATCCTATTCCGATACACACTTCTTTTCGCTTTACTGTAGCTAAATTTACAAAGTACGTCGTGCTCACTGTACTTCATTTCTATTAGCTGACACTATTAGCTAACGCACTGTACTGCAATACTGAAGGTTTAGGTTAATTCTCCCAGCAGTTGGTCCAGAGTACTCAATCAAATTGTCGTTATCTCGTCCGGTTAAGTCCGGATAGAACATATGTAAGTAAATTCAGCAAGTGCTAATTCGTATTGTGTTGGTTCCAAAAGAATATTTTAGGGGCAATTTGGTCTTGAAATTTACAATTTTGTGTGAAAAGAAACATTTCAGATCCGTTGGATGGAAGAGTAATGTAGAATGGCATGACAAAAAATAATTGTGTTGAAGCGGGCTAATCCAACACTCGACTGAACTCTTGTCCGTAGAAGATACCACTAATCATCTCAGCATTTTTGTCACTTATACGATAAGTAATTGGAACGGACTTGATGCCTTCGCAAATTTCAACTACTTCTTGCGTGAATGTAGGCCAATAGCCTTTATCAAAATTTCTTTTAAATTTTCCTATCCGTACATGGTCATACAATTTGAATTTTTCTGGACTAACTGGCTTATAGAGGAGTTCTTTAAAGGATTCCATTCAGACGTCCATTTCATTGTACTCGTTAATATCAATGGGACGAAGCTTTGTCCTCGAATGTACGGTTTAGTTGTAGAATTTTAGTGGTTGAGGGAGAATATCAATATACTTTTTTTGATTAGTCAAAATCAAATATTTTGTAATTTTGTTGCAAATTGTTATATTGAATCGCTCTATCACACTTGATCCAAACTCGGAGAAGACGTGATACATACTAATAGTGTAAGTGCAGCCACACAATGAACTTCTTATTCCAGAACTCAGTCCCTTTGTCGCATTTTAAATATTTTGGCTTCTTGCTTGTTTTTAGAATTTGCTAAAATCATGCAATATTTTCAACTACCTTCTTATACTTTATTGAGATAGCAAATGAATATTTGGAAAATACATCGATCGCAGTAAGAAGACAAGCATATTCTCCATTGCTGCTTACGTATTTTGGAAAGGATACAATATCAGCTTGCCACAGTTAGTTGATTCCTGGAGCAGTTAACTTTTTTCTTCTAAATTTAGTTCCCGTTGGCTTATGTAGAAAATAGGAATCTTGAATAAGTGAATACTCAGCTGATTTTTTTTTAATTTCGCAAATTTCACTTAAATGTTGAACGCAACTTAAACCCCGTCAGACTCAATGTTTTTGTGAATTTGATCAATTTATATTTTGTTCATAATTATTTATTTATTTGCTTGTTTATAACCATGACTGATTTACTCCTAACAACAATAACAATTTACTATTTGGGTAGCAGTAGCTTGTTAAGAACCTGACCCAAGAGGAGAATAAAATTTTCTACTTCAGAAATTGTAACCGACTCTTTGAACCCTTTTGATAAATTAACATATAAGTTATCCTTTACAAATCTAATAAGTACAATGGAGTCATTGTTTGCAAGCCGTATACGACTGAATCTACTTAAAATATACTCGTAACTTAATCCACTTGCTCTGTGTACTAAATAGTGAATACAAAAGTGACCACATATATTACTGGATCCAGATTGTATTCTGCTTCTTATTGTGCGAATAGCGTTTCCCGTTCTCTGCAAAAACCTTATAATAATCGAATTATAGAATGAGTATCATTGCACAACAATCAAATAATTCAATTTCATCGGAGTACTTTTCTTTCAATATTGCAAGCTAATGCATTCCTGCCTCTGCGGAAGTATCTCAGTTTAAGATGATGGCAAGTTTAGTCTCATATAGATTTTGAAGTTCGTCACAGGGAATCACCGCAGTATAATATATTCGATCATCTATACTTGATTAAGTATCTTCAAGANCGTCACAGGGAATCACCGCAGTATAATATATTCGATCATCTATACTTGATTAAGTATCTTCAAGAGATCCATAGTATCCATGATGACAAAACAGATTGACGAAAGAGATCGATTTCTAACACGCCCTGTTGCTTAGAAAGTCCAATACAATGTACAAATTTTTCCAAAAATTTACTGAATTAAATTTTCAATTTCACACTACCTTATTTTTCCAAATTTAGAACGAATTGAACCATGAACAGCAGAGTCCATTTTTGGTCTGTATGCACTACTCCAAAAAATTTATTTAAGTTTGAAGAGTAATTTAAACTTGTTTTATTAAATTCTTAAACCAAGGACATCAAGAATCACACAACAACNTCTCAGTTTAAGATGATGGCAAGTTTAGTCTCATATAGATTTTGAAGTTCGTCACAGGGAATCACCGCAGTATACTATATTCGATCATCTATACTTGATTAAGTATCTTCAAGAAATCCATAGTATCCATGATGACAAAACAGATTGACGAAAGAGATCGATTTCTAACACGCCCTGTTGCTTAGAAAGTCCAATACAATGTACAGATTTTTCCAAAAATTTACTGAATTAAATTTTCAATTTCACACTACCCTATTTTTCCAAATTTAGAACGAATTGAACCATGAACAGCAGAGTCCATTTTTGGTCTGTATGCACTACTCCAAAAAATTTACTTAAGTTTGAAGAGTAATTTAAACTTGTTTTATTAAATTCTTAAACCAAGGACATCAAGAATCACACAACAACNTTTAAGTTTGAAGAGTAATTTAAACTTGTTTTATTAAATTCTTAAACCAAGGACATCAAGAATCACACAACAACAAATCAATTCTTATGTACCATATCAATTGTATATGATACTAACACTTTAGCATACCAACTAAAAACTCAAATTTTCGATAAAATGTTTACAGTGGATATATATATAAATATATATAATTTTAAAGATGATTTTTTGTCACTAGTAACAACTTACATCATATAAAACAGAAACATCAGAATTGACTTATCTCAGACTCTTTTTGTCACAAAAATCAGAGAGCGACGCAAGTGACAATCTATACTCTAGTACAAATTGTATAAGAGTTGTTAATGCGTAAATTAACTTACATACACAGTGACTTCAAATTTTCTGTATGTAATTATCTCACAAATGGGATACGGTGAGATTGTGTTAATCCTCAGTGGGTCATACAGTTTTGGGGTAATGTGAAAATTTTATGAATCCTCAGTGGTTTCTACACCATCATCAAGTAAATTCTCTTCCGCCATTTTGAATGACGATGACTACAACGTTTATGTTGGTGAGTTGGTGGGGGTAGTGGTTGTAATCTTGTAGCGGTTGTGGAGATGAGGATTCGGTATGAGTATCTCCCATCTCCTTCCTTCTTTGTCTTGAACAATTTAAAATCTCGTTGGTTCCTTTTTAAATAAAATTTCGATAGGCAATTTTGTTGAATTTAAAAGTTTTGTAATTATTTATTGGACACATTTCTAGTTAAAACTTAAAATTAGATGCGAATTTTATTAATATATCGACTAATTATTCTTTGTACACACTTTTGACATTGTTTACTATATTCCGAGTCACGAGAAATGCAAAAACAATGAGAAGCAAGAAAGAAAGAAACTAGGTTGTCACTATATTGTGGTGTGGTGGCAATTTAGGGGCTTCGGTTTTGTTGTTAAATATTATAAGTATTATTTTCTGATTGCTACTTGTTTAATTCTTGGGTTTATTTGATATGCAAAGGGAATTACATCACTTTTGTCTCTGAGTCTCAGGGCTAATCATGGTTAGCTTAGTCCGGTTTCTTTAGGGGGTTCTAAGCTAATCGTATTTCAAGGAGACTAGAGATGGGGTATCTGTTCTGTCCTCTGACCCGTGGCTCCGAAATGGTGCGGCAGTGATTCGAGCAGTCGCGGAGCGTACTGTGTCTGGGTCGCTCCGATAACACGTGGAAGTGTGCCTGAACATCCCGTTGCTCCCATCGACCATGCTCTGCTGTCCGTTTCCTAAGCTATTCCCTCGATAACCAGCTCATGCGCCGGGCCCTCCACTGAGCTCACCCTTGGGGCCCTCAATTCTACGTCGCTGGGTCTCAATTGATTCCACTGGTAACCTACCGGTGGAGGTTCCACATCGTCGTCTTCGTTGAGTCTTACGTTAAGCACTGTGACTACTCTCCTTAGCTCATCCAACTGAGCCTGCAACCGTTGGTATTCTAGTTCCGACAAAGTCAGTCGGTTATTCCTCGTCTCAGCTCCCACTGGGACTGTATCGTTTTTTCCTCGATGTCTACTTGCAAAAAGCTGTTCTTGTTCTACTGTCACGACTTGTTTTATTCCTCTTTCACTTGATGTTCTGGGACCTTCTGTCATGGAGTGGCTTCCAAGTTCCTTGCTGGCGGAGCTTCAATCCCCTCCAGTCTTCCAAGTACCTCTACTTCTGGTACTGAGGTTCTCTCTCCCGCATTCGACCCTACCGAGCGAATTTTGTTGGGATCCTCTGGTTGCTCAAAATCCATTCCTTGATCCTCTATATCAATTACGGATATGGAGTACTCGATAGAACCTGGTGCTCTATATAATGTCAACCTCGGGGGTGGATGTATCTGGGCTTTCCTTCTTCCCCGCAACTAACTAGTTTGCCTTGCTCTGAGGTTCGGAGCCCCTGCTGTGATTCTTTCGAACTGTTTTAATTTTTTTAGCCGAAAGGCTAACCTTCTTTCCAAAAATTTATTGCCTGCAGTGGAAGTGGGAGACGCTAAAGGCTTGCTATCCCAAAGTATCCCGGAGTACGGAGTACTGGTATGAATCAATTCCACCCGTTCCGAAACACTTCTTTGATCCAGTGTAACAGTGTCTTGATCAAAGAAAAGAAAGACAGAATCAAGTCCCTATCCGATAACGAATCAATCGTTCACCTCTGTCTTAAGGTACATATGCAGAGATTCACATAGATTTCCCTCTTGGCAACTGACTTTCCTAAGCAACATCACAAAGATATCTTTTTCCTGTAACTTATGTTTCACAAAGTATTGACACTTAGGGTGGGATTCTTAATATAACATTAAATTTGAATCGGAGCGGAGATTTTACTAAACCGAGTTGGAATCTTACCCGCCGCTCAGTTTCACTTGCAGATTTATAATAAAAAATCATTCTCGGCTCCGTGGATCCGAGTTTCACTATGATTCTGATCCTCGTCTCAGGTTTGAGCATGTGCAGAAAATCAAGGTCAGATCTTTTGTTTTCAAATTCAAATTTGAAAAAATATTTCTAAACAGAAAATATTTGTTTTGCTTTTGTTTTCATCTAAGTTGAACAAACTTAATTAATTCACGTGTGGAATGGATTTAGACTCTTATCATAGTCTCATGTCAAATAGACTATCGTCTGAAAAATCTACTCTCGTCGAACTAATCAACCAGTAAGCATATTATAGAAAATAATAAAACCGATTTCGGAAGTACTGATAAGAAGTAGAAAGCTTGGTAGACAATTGCCGATAAGTTTACTCGTTGAAAGGTGTTCAAAGTTTTTCGTACCGTGAGTCAGGAATTATGCAGCAGCTTGTCACTGGTCTGACTCAAGTCAAGGTAAACTCTAATTTTTTTTTGTATGTTATAAAATCCATATCATAGGATCTAGTAGCCTTATTATGTGTTATTTATGTGGTAATAGCTATGCGAGTTCCCAGGTGCATGGGGTATCATTTCCAGCGTTGTCAATGGACAGAAAGGATTCAAAGACACTGAGCATTGTACCACCTGTGGAGAGGAGGAAGGTGGAAAGCGTTGTGCCCGATGTCACTATGATGTGTACTGCAATATAATGTGTCAACGGCTTCATTGGCTAGCTCACAAAAAATATTGTCAGGCAAAAGCAGAAGAGTAAAAATAAAAAATTACTAACGGAGAACCTCTTAATAAAACAAAACAAGACCCTCCACCCATTACTGACTTATTCTAATATTTCATCTTTTCTAATTTTTTCTAACGAATCCAATTCTGGGGTTCTAATCTATTCATATTGCAGAGAGAACTAGAGAATCCTTTCTATGTGAACTGTAGAGACTGTGGGTAATCGCTGGGTACCCATTATCCACTAACTCTGGGGTATTGGTTCTAAGCCGCAGAGACTATGGATTGTCCTGGGAAGTTCCACCGGGTTTATCTAACGGATCTATCCTGTGGACTGCGGAAGTAGTCCAGTTCACCCTCAGGTGAACTGGACGCAGTCTTTCGGTTGTTGAACTGGACTACTCTCGAAGTCTTTCTCGCAGGGTGAACCCGACTATTCCCGCAGTCTCTCCGCTGGGTAAACTGGACTACTCCCGCAGGGTGAACTGGAATACACCCGCAAAGTGAACTGGAATACTTCCGCAGTCTCTCCCGCAGGGTGAACTGGAGTACTCCCGCAGTTTGGTACTAAATACCGGACTCTCCGGGAACAATTTAATGGGCCTAATGGCTATAAAAATTTTTTTCTCTTGTCCGGGAGAACTTTTTTTCTGTCCTGGGAGAAGCTAAACACCTAATTCTATCTGGGAAGCTCCCGACGTTCCGCTCTGCTGGGGGAACGGGAGACACTATCTGGTCACTCCGGCCTACTGGTCCCGCAGGAGAACTAAAAATCGCCCTGTACTTCTCTATTCCCAGGTTCTCCGGAGAGCTCTATAGGCTAATATTCTGCTAATCCCAGACTAGGAAAACATACCATTGGGCCGAAACCCACGTCTTCCCGATATCCTGTAGTCGGGGTGTTCTCTCTCGTCCCGGGAGGATTCCGAGGGGCTATTGTCGAACTGAGTCCCGAGATTTTGGGTGTCACTGGGAAAACAGGTATTCACTTTCAATCACTGAACTCTCCGTCTAATCCCGGTCACACCGGAGAATATTGGAGGCCGATAAAGGGAGGAAAATGCTGAGCTGGAGGAAACCTCAAACTAGGTCGCTCGCCGAATTGATGGAGGGGGCCACGCGGGACTTTGACGACCCAGAGCAGGGATGGAGCCCTTCTAAGTCCTCGGTCTACTGTGGGATGGGGAAGGACCTCCAACTCGAATCACGTACCGAAGGAATGATTTGAAGTAATGTTCTCTCTCTCTCTTCTCTCGACTCTGATGCCACCGTACACAAAGAAAATTCCCAAAACCAGTCTCACTCAACTCAATATAGAGACAGATTTATTAATTTATTAATTGAAAAGTACTTACAACAGAGAGTTGATTAAAAAGACAATAGAACAAAAAAGGACTAACTTAACCAACCGCTACGAACGTATTTAACCCTTCCTTTCCCGAGACGCCGGAAAAATACAGTTTTATAGATTAGCCCCATTACGTCAAAGGAAAACATCATATCCTCTATCACGACATATCCCTGTTGTATACTTCCTGACAGGATCATGGAAGCATCAATTTGAAAATTATCAATTCCATTTCAAGATTTTACATTTAAGTCGGAATTGAAAAATATCACTGCCCTTTCAATTCCTGACTTCTTCACTTCCATTTCATTTCAATTTGTTATGCATGTATACTTCACTGGAACGTCATGATAGCTTCAATTTACTTGAAAATTTTCAATTCTTGAAAGGTTGACTACCCGCCAACTTTTCTTGAAGTGAAAGAGAATTTAAACCTCAAGTTAACCCAAACCATAAAACTACCGCTATTTAAAAAATTTAAAATCAATTTCTGTTCACTTTTAGTCCCATTAATTTAAAATCTGAATTTGTAATTTAAAATCGTTAAGAGAAATAGGAAAAACGTATTTAAAGTTCAACTTTTGACGCGATATTAGTTCTTGGATAACCACAATTTGTAAGTACCTTTTCTTACTTTAATTTGATTTCAATTTACCATTTTAGACTTCCTGAAATGAAAAATTTAGACAAAGTTGAAAGGAAGCTGAAATGAAAATGATGTGATATTTGCTCAAGAAGTCTACATGGTTAGTAAAAATTGAAATGAAGTTGAAATGAAGTAAGATTGAAATGGAAATGAAAGTGATAATTTTTCAGGAAGTATACAAGGGTTACTTGGCTCTATTTTCCTTATAATTAATTTGGTCCAAGGAAACCTATATCCTCTAGAGACTAGTCAATCCGGTTAATTCTATGGCGAAATACCCATACGAGAAACCCGATTTCGCCACAATATGTTAAATTTGAAGTTCTAAAAGCATAATCAATAATTTCACTCAAACTAATCCACTACATTGTATGCTTCTGGAGTATGGGACTTGACTCAAGTAGAATTTGTAGAACGTGCCTCCCAACACTCCTGGAAGCGCGCGCTACACCTACCTATACAAACACAGACACTTAGTAAAATTAGAAACAGGTTCTAGGCACGTGGAGTATAAAATATAGAACTTAGGGTATTGCACATTTATGAAATTAGTACAAGACAAAACCTCACTGGAACACTGTCCATACGAAGAGGTAAGGCTTGTGTCGTCAAAATATCCTAACGAAAAATTCATTTTGTGCCTCCAGCTGAAGAAACTCCTTGCAGACTTGAATCTATTGCACTTATGCTCTAAAAAAATCTATCAAGAGGCTAGAGCTAAGCAAAAAATTATTTCTTAAAAGAGCATCAGTGATGCACTAAAGATTCGGCTTAAGCCAAAGAAGACCAGAATCGATATTACGGTACCACCAGTCAAAATGGATAACTGTACCTTTACAATAAATTACCATTATACATTGTGACTGGACCAGATCGACTATTAAACAACTCCGTGTAAAACGACAGAAAATGGGTGCATCTGGGTACTTGGGAACACACCCTTTGCAAATTCTGCGATGATCAGCTCTCACTCCCCCGTGTACCCTTCGAATGCAGGGCGAGTGGTGACTTGAGGCACCGTCTTCTCCCCTTCTTCTCCTGCCCGCATGACCCTGTTTGCCAGAAATTTTGTAATCTTCTTAGTGGTAAGCTAATTTTAGATAATTTAAAAAGCATACACATTTTTATGAAAAAGGCAATTGACAAGTTGCGTAAACTAAAAGATCATGATTGATAGGTCTAAGCTAAGTCAATTAATTAATTAAATAAATTAAAAAAATAATAATAATTCCACTTAAACTTTTCCCTATTATAGAAAAAGTATAGACAAAATTGACCACACACCGAACTATGTTCCGACCGTCGATGTATAGTATTAAATGTATTTTTTTTTCAACTGGGAAAAATTAAGATTATAGTAGCGGGGCTCGTCCCCATACAAGTCTAGAAACTCAATGACATCATTCTCAAGTAAGAGATAAAGGACCCAATGTTGGCCTGACCGATTTCTAGGATCTGTATTTTGTACAATAGCAATTGGAAGAATGTACCTATAGATGCAATATGAGTTAACAGAAATTTTAGTCTCATATTTTCAAATTTCTTCCAACTCGCCGCGAATGTTTAAATTAATTTTCTTTTCATCTGTGACACTAGGTAGCCCACCGTAGTTGGGCATAAAAAATTTCAAAATTTGAATTCAGTAAGGGACAATATTTATGCATAAAGTTATTATATTTTTATGCTTTAATTATTTATAATAGTGTTCTCAATCAATCTGATTCCAAAGCGTTTTGGAAGTTGAGAATCATTTGATGACCTTCGCGTTTGGGAGTAATTTATGACTGGGAGTCATGATTTTACCGACATGCGAAAATGAGCACAGAAGACTAATTTTCCATGTTTTCTCATCTACTTCCACTGATAAGTAAAAAAAAGATAAATTCAGATTCTCCTATCCGATTTTTCATGTTTTATATCATGTGACTCTGGTGTCGGAGTCATGACTCTGACTTAGATTCTACTCCCAAAAATTAAGTAGTCATAATCATGACTTCGAGTCGACTCTCATAGTTTAGAGACTCAGGATTAGACCTTTGGGTACGCAAAGAATTTTTCTAACTTAAACATTAGAATATCCCATCTCAAATTTTTTCTATGTTTAAAAAAAAAAATTTTCCGTTCTTCAACATCCAACAAAAGATCCTCTACAAAAGTTGCTGCAAACGGTTACAGGAGTAACTTTTTCCTATGACATTTCTCTTTATAGCCACCGTTTATGGTCATGTTTTTTATTTTATGCGAAAATTGTCCAAACTATGACCTTTGACGTAAGTGCATGACCGTAGAAAAAAATGTCTTAGGAATAAGTTACTTCACTATCCATTTCCAGCAACCTTTGTAAAAGGCATTTTATCCCAGAATCGAAATCCTAAAAAAAAACTATAAAATATTTTTAGATTGGAGATTCAATGTTCAAAATTTTAGAAAAATTACGTGGTTACCAAAGACTCGAATTTAATCTTAAAATCTTGCGCGTTAACTTGTCCTTCCCTAATTCCTAATCTGCACCTTTGTTCATTAAGTTCAATAATTAGAAAAATAAAATTTTGTAACATGAAAAACGGTTATTTTAATTAGTGTTTCTTTTCTTCTTACCTTAACTTTTGGTTCACTTTTGCTTAGAAGGAGCGGAACACTAATCAGAAGAACTCTTTTTTCAATTTACAAAATTTTAATTACTGTTCCAAACTAAAGAATGAAATGAAATTTCAACAAATCAACAAATTTTGACTTTTCAAAACCAAGGACTGAGAGGGCGGTTTTGTTTGTGGGATGGAGTGAGAGGGAATTTTTCCTATCCAAACCAAGGATGAGAAAAACAGAAAACTTAAGACAATAATTTCTGTTAATTCATATTGCATCTATAGGTAGATATCAACAGTTGACATTTCTCCATTGCAATTGCATAAAAGGTGACCGAAGGGTCGTGCGATCTAATGAGATTCTCCATGGACGAAAAGAAGGTTGTCTCATCCATTTGAGTTTGACGATAACCTACCTAAATCTACCACCTTTTTCTATGGAGGGGTAACAAATTACATAAACAAACTAAAGCAACCTAGTCTAATTGACTAATATTGACTAATATACAGTGGGAATAGCTGGGGAATGGACAATGACACCCAAGTTCACACACCCCATCCGAACTGAACAGCATATTTGGGAACAACATTTTTCACTAGTATCATTAATTAATGAGGTTCAGATTTTACACTAGTAGATTGATAACCTATAATCTTGTTTTAGAACGTTAAAAGTAGGTGGAAGGGGGGGGGGGTCAGATGCCCAAATGCAAAAGGTGTGAAAATTTGGGTTTTGTTTTTGAAGGAATTATTTTTGCTAATTCATTGTTTTTGCTAATTAATAATAGTTTTACGCTTAATTATTTTTTTCATTACTGGAATGGGTCTACCACCACACCTGCGACTAATAGTTATAAAAATTAGTTACCGCTACCCTGAGGATACTTACAACAAGTTATGGAAAGGTATAATGTCCATCCATCTACAATTAACCATCAAATTCGAAGTAAGGGTACGATAAAAAATATTGACAAGTTTGAATCGTCGTTCACACTGTTGGACTTGAAACCAAAAAATCTCCAGAAACCTGCAACTGGAGAAGAAATGGCATCAGCTGTCATAGCTGCTGCTTTACTCGATCCACAGACGACAACTAGGAAGCTCGGTCTGAATTCCGGAATTAGCCAAATTTCAGTAGTGAAAATTCTAAATCAGAACAATTTTCACCTCTACAAAATGCAAATACTGCACATGTTGAATGACAACGATGCGGATCGGCGATCAGATTTTTGCGAATGGGCAGGTGACATGTGCCATAAAAAGCCGGAATGGACGCGCTGCATTATTTTCGGTGACGAATGCTCAGTTCATTTAAATGGAGAAGTCAACCGGCAGAATTTCAGGCTTGTAACAAATAGTCCAAAAATAACTTTTACACAGTCGTAGTTAGTCAGATCCAAATATACCCATCCTGATCAATACTTGAGTAATAATCAGTTATCTTGCAATCGCATATTTGGGTGTCCTTCATGATTTTAATATTCTATCCATTATTTTTCAAATTAAATCATTCAGTTCTTAACTTTAAATAGTTGTGCCCGTCTATGGTCCCTGGGTGGGGTGTGTGAACTTGGGTGTCATTGTCCACTCCCCGGCTATTCCCACTGTATTATATTATATTGAGGGTATTCCTGATTTTGGTTATAAGATAAAAAGTTGTTAAATTTTAAATATTTTTAATTTATAAAAAGGTGACATCATTTTATATGTCTGTGATTGGTCTGATTATTTTCCCTCTCCGTTAAAGTTTAATAAGCTCAGGGGCATCTTTTTGTTTTTTATTTTTATTGTTAGAATGCAAATAAATAACGTCAACTGAGGAGGAGAAAGGGTCAAACTCACACTTTTTATTTGATGTTGTAGTTGAAGAGATGTATGAGAGAATTGAAACTTACTACTTTGTGGTCTCAGCTTTCCTCTCATGCATTCTCTCAACTACAACATGCAAAAAGGAAAGGGTAATTTTTGTAATAACAAAGTCAAAAATAAATGTCAACATAACAACATTTGACTTTTTAACCTTCCCGATATCCTCATTATATCACTCATTAAAATATATCAAATAAAAATTTAACACTTAACCAGGCCATGTGGAATACCCTCATTATATTTTATATCTATTAAATTATAATATATAATATATAAATATATATTATATCATAAATTATAAAGGAGGGTCAAATAGTGGCTACCTAGCGATCCTCACTTCACACACTCTCTTATTCATCACCCAAAATTTAAAACACGCAGGTGGGCATCTTAAGTTCTTTTCTGTGGTAGACGCATAGTGGTTTCTCAGTCTGTTTAAAAAAACATTTCTTGCCTAAATTAGCTGAAAATTAATAACGCCCACAATGAATTATGAAGTTGATAACTTACCAACCTGTCCTAATGGATCATTTGTTCAAAATTACCGCCATCCATATCCAAACAATGATCTAGACGGGAGGAAAACGCTTGCCTCCCGTTCTGTAGCATTTGAAGGTTATTAGCAGAGGGCGGATATGTACTTTCTAAAAAAACAGCGATTTACTTACTTNGCCTCACGTTCTGTAGCATTTGAAGGTTATTAGCAGAGGGCGGATATGTACTTTCTAAAAAAACAGCGATTTACTTACTTAAATACTTGCCAAAAAGCGACGAAATACTGATAAAAAAGTATAAAATAATTAACAATACTTAGTTACTTTTGGTAAGTATTTACAATTTTTTAATTGAACTCAATCAATACAAACTCTTTAGATAAACTAGAAATTTGGATTCAAAAAAATTGAATGGTGTTATTGCTGCATCCTTCAAATAAACGGGTGGCTTTAGGTAATTGATTATTGCTCAATGCAAATCCCACACGGGTTTAGTGGATTAACCCGGTGGCTAGCGGAATGTATCTCTTAGAGTCAATCGATACAAAATCTTGAGATAGGATAGAAATTTGGATTCAAAAAAATCGTATGGTGTTATTGCTGCATCCTCCAAAATAACCGGGTGGTTTTAGGTAATTGGTTATTGCTCAATGCAAATCCCATACGCGTTTAGTGGATTGTCGCGATGGCTTGCGGAATATATCTCTTAGACTCAATCGAAACAAAATCTGGGGATAAGTTAGAAATTTGGATTCAAAAAAATTGTATGGTGTCATTGCTGCATCCTTTAAAATAACCGTGTGGTTTAGGTAATTCGTTATTGCTCAATGCAAATACCACACGGGTTTAGTGGATTGGCCAGGTGGCTAGCAGAATATATCTGTTAGAGTCAATCAATACAAAATCTTGAGATAAGCTAGAAATTTGGATTCAAAATAATTGTATGGTGTTCTTGCTGCTTCTTTCCACATAACTGTATGGTTTTAGATAACTGGTAATCGATGAAAGCAAATACCACAAGGGTTTAGTGGATTGGCCCGGTGGCTAGCGGAATATATCTCTTAGACTCAATCAATACAAAATCTTGAGATAGCCTAGAAATCTTGATTCAAAAAAATTGTATGGTGTTCTTGCTGCTTCTTTCCACATAACTGTATGGTTTTAGATAACTGGTAATCGATGAAAGCAAATACCACAAGGGTTTAGTGGATTGGCCCGGTGGCTAGCGGAATATATCTCTTAGACTCAATCAATACAAAATCTTGAGATAGCCTAGAAATCTTGATTCAAAAAAATTGTATGGTGTTCTTGCTGCTTCTTTCCACATAACTGTCTGGTTTTAGATAACTGGTGATCGATGAAAGCAAATAACACACGGATTTAGTGGATTGGCACGATGGCTTGCGTAATACATCTCTTAGAGTTAATCGATGCATAATCTTGAGATAAGCTAGAAATTTGGATTCAAAAAAAGTGTATGGTGTTATTGCTGCATCCTTCAAAATTACCGGGTGGTTTTAGATAACTGGTGATCGATGAAAACAAATACCACACGGGTTTAGTGGGTTGGCCAGGTGCCTATCTGAATATATCTCGTAGAGTCAATCAATACAAAATCTTGAGATAAGCTACAAATTTGGATTCAAAAAAATTGAACGGTGTTATTGCTGCATCCTTCAAAATAAAAAAGTGGCTTTAGGTATTTGGTGATTGGTCAATGCAAATCCCACAAGGGTATAGTGGGTTGGCCCGGTGGCTAGCGGAATATATCTTTTAGAGTCAATCAACACAAAATCTTGAGATAAACTAGAAATTTGGATTCCAAATAATTTTATGGTGTTATTGCTGCATCTTTACACATAACTGTGGTTTTAGATAACTGGTGATCGATGAAACCAAATACCTCACGTGTTTAGTGGATTAGCACGATGGCTTGCGTAATATAACTCTTAGAGTTAATCAACGCAAAATCTTGAGATAGGCTAGAAATATGGACTCGAAAAAATTGAATGGTGTTATTGCTGCATCCTTCAAAATCACCGGCTGGCTTTAGGTAACTGGTTATTGCTCAATGCAAATTCCACACGGGTTTAGTGGAATGGCCTGGTGGCTATCTGAATATATCTCTTAGAGTCAATCAATACCAAATCTTGAGATTAGCTAGAAATTTGGATTCAAAAAAATTGAATGGTGTTATTGCTGCATCCTTCAAAATAAACGGGTGGCTTTAGGTAACTGGTGATTGCTCAATGCAAATCCCACACGGGTATAGTGGATTGGCCCGGTGGCTAGCGGAATATATCTCCTAGAGTCAATCAATACAAAGTCTTGAGTTAAGCTAATAATTTGGATTCAAAATAATTGTATGGTGTTATTGCTGCTTCATTCCACATAACTGTGTGGTTTTGGATAACTGGTGATCGATGAAAGCAAATAACACACGGNGTTATTGCTGCTTCATTCCACATAACTGTGTGGTTTTGGATAACTGGTGATCGATGAAAGCAAATAACACACGGGTTTAGTGGATTGGCCTGGTGGCTATACGAATATATGTCTTAGAGTCAATCAATACAAAATCTTGAGATAGGATAGAATTTATGATTCGAAAAAATAGATTGGTATTATTGCTGCATCCTTCAGAATAACCAGGTTGCTTTAGGTAACTGGTTATTGCTNTTCGAAAAAATAGATTGGTATTATTGCTGCATCCTTCAGAATAACCAGGTTGCTTTAGGTAACTGGTTATTGCTCAATGCAAATCCCGCATGGGTTTAGTGGATTGGCCTGGTGGCTATCTGAATATATCTCTTAGAGTCAATCAAAACAAAATCTTGAGATAGGCTAGAAATTTGGATTCTAAAAAATTTAATAGTGTTATTGCTGCATCCTTCAAAATAACCGGGTGGCTCTATGTAATTGGTTATTGCTCAATGCAAATCTCACACGGGTTTAGTGGATTAGCCCTGTGGCTAGCGGAATATATCTCTTAGAGACAATCAATACAACATCTTGAGATAAGCTGAAAATTTGGAGTCAAAAAAATTGTATGCTGTTATTGCTGGATCCTTCAAAATAACAGGGGTGGTTTTAGATAACTGGTGCTCGATGAAAGCTAATACCACACGGGTTTAGTGGATTGGCCCGGTGGCTAGCAGAATATAACTCTTAGAGTCAATCATTACAAAATCTTGAGGTAGCCTAGAAATTTGGATTCAAAACAATTGTATGGTGTTATTGCTGCATCCTTTAAAATAACTGGGTAGTTTTAGATAACTGGTGATTGATGAAAGCAAATCCCACACGAGTTTAGTGGATTGGCTAGGTGGCTATCTGAATTTATCTCTTAAAGTCAATCAATACAAAATCTTGAGATAGGATAGAATTTATGGTTCGAAAAAATAGATTGGTATTATTGCTGCATCCTTCAGAATAACCAGGTTGCTTTAGGTAACTGGTTATTGCTCAATGCAAATCCCGCATGGGTTTAGTGGATTGGCCTGGTGGCTATCTGAATATATCTCTTAGAGTCAATCAAAACAAAATCTTGAGATAGGCTAGAAATTTGGATTCTAAAAAATTTAATAGTGTTATTGCTGCATCCTTCAAAATAACCGGGTGGCTCTATGTAATTGGTTATTGCTCAATGCAAATCTCACACGGGTTTAGTGGATTAGCCCTGTGGCTAGCGGAATATATCTCTTAGAGACAATCAATACAACATCTTGAGATAAGCTGAAAATTTGGAGTCAAAAAAATTGTATGGTGTTATTGCTGGATCCTTCAAAATAACAGGGGTGGTTTTAGATAACTGGTGCTCGATGAAAGCTAATACCACACGGGTTTAGTGGATTGGCCCGGTGGCTAGCAGAATATAACTCTTAGAGTCAATCATTACAAAATCTTGAGGTAGCCTAGAAATTTGGATTCAAAACAATTGTATGGTGTTATTGCTGCATCCTTTAAAATAACTGGGTAGTTTTAGATAACTGGTGATTGATGAAAGCAAATCCCACACGAGTTTAGTGGATTGGCTAGGTGGCTATCTGAATTTATCTCTTAAAGTCAATCAATACAAAATCTTGAGATAGGCTAGAAATTTGGATTCTAAAAAATTTAATAGTGTTATTGCTGCATCCTTCAAAATAACCGGGTGGCTTTAGGTAATTGGTTATTGCACAATGCAAATCCCACACGGGTTTAGTGGATTGGCCCGGTGACTAGCGGAATATATCTCTTAGAGTCAATCAATACAAAATATTGAGATAAGCTAAAAATTTGAATTCAAAATAATTGCATGGTGATATTGCAGCTTCTTTCCACATAACTGTGTGGTTTTAGATAACTGGTTATCGATGAAAGCAAATAACACACGGGTTTAGTGGATTGGCCCGGTGGCTAGCAGAATATAACTCTTAGGGTCAATCATTACAAAATCTTGAGGTAGCCTAGAAATTTGGATTCAAAACAATTGTATGGTGTTATTGCTGCATCCTTTAAAATAACTGGGTAGTTTTAGATAACTGGTGATTGATGAAAGCAAATCCCACACGAGTTTAGTGGATTGGCTAGGTGGCTATCTGAATTTATCTCTTAAAGTCAATCAATACAAAATCTTGAGATAGGCTAGAAATTTGGATTCTAAAAAATTTAATAGTGTTATTGCTGCATCCTTCAAAATAACCGGGTGGCTTTAGGTAATTTCTTATTGCTCAATGCAAATCCCACACGGGTTTAGTGGATTGGCCCGGTGACTAGCGGAATATATCTCTTAGAGTCTATCAATACAAAATATTGAGATAAGCTAAAAATTTGAATTCAAAATACTTGCATGGTGATATTGCAGCTTCTTTCCACATAACTGTGTGGTTTTAGATAACTGGTTATCGATGTAAGCAAATAACACACGGGTTTAGTGGATTGGCCCGGTGGCTAGCGGAATATATCTCTTAGAGCCAATCAGTACAAAATCTTGAGATAGCTAAAAATTTGGATTCAAAAAAATTGTATGGTATTATTGCTACATCCTTCAAAATAACCGGGTGGCTTTAGGTAATTGGTTATTTCTCAATGCAAATCCCATACAGGGTTTTGTGGATTGGCCCGATGGCTTGCGGAATATATCTCTTAGACTCAATGAATACAAAATCTTGAGATAAGCTAAAAATTTGGATTCAAAATAATTGCATGGTGATATTGCTGCTTCTTTCCACATAACTGTATGGGTTTAGATAACTGGTGATTGATGAAAGCAAGTACCACACGGGTTTAGTGGATTGGCCCGATGGCTAGCGGAATATATCTCTTAGAGTCTATCAATACAAAATCTTGAGATAATCTGAAATTTGGTTTCAAAAAAATTGTTTGGTGTTATTACTGCATCCTTCAAAATAACCGGGTGGGTTTAGGTAATTGGTTATTGCTCAATGCAAATCCCATATGGGTTTAGTGGATTGTCCCGATGGCTTGCAGAATATATCTCTTAGACTCAATCGATACAAAATCTGGAGATAAGCTAGAAATTTGGATTCAAAAAAATTGTATGGTGTCATTGCTGCATCCTTTAAAATAACCGGGTGGTTTTAGGTAATTCGTTTTTGCTCAATGCAAATCCCATACGGGTTTACTGGATTAGCCCGATGGCTTGCGGAATATATCTCTTAACCTTTATCATACTACCCTAAAAGGTCGCTTTACCTCCTGACTAAATTAAGCCTTTGTGCCACGGCAAAAATTACCTCTGGGGTCCCTGCCTGACCCTTATTTGTGGCACGGAGTTTCACCATCTCTTATAGATGTTGCCAGCGCCTGGTAATCTTAAATTTTGATTATCATAGGAGTGTACAGAGTCTGTAACTTATTGCTACATGAGACAAACTAGTTTTTATTTAACTTCACACACACCAATAGTATTTAGGTCAATTTTGGCTCATTATACATTTTCCATACTACTCTCGGCCCCCCTGCTGCCCACTGCACTCCCTACCGCCCCTCCTCTTTTCCTTTTCCCAACTGGTCACCGCACCCTGC
Organism: Holacanthella duospinosa; assembly: GCA_002738285.1. Taxonomy (NCBI): domain Eukaryota; kingdom Metazoa; phylum Arthropoda; class Collembola; order Poduromorpha; family Neanuridae; genus Holacanthella; species Holacanthella duospinosa. Next base: position 634,246 of record NIPM01000017.1, on the reverse strand, counting down.
TACTCTACTGCCCACCGTTTTCTCTACTGCCTGCCACCCTTCCTACTGCCCATCGTACTTTCTACGACGCACCGCCCTCCGTACTGCCCACCGCCATTCCTACTGCCCACCAATCCCCCTTTTTGCCCACTGCCCCTCCACCCATTACTGCACACCGCCCTCCTTACTGCCCACCGCCCTCCCTACTGCCCACTTCCCTCTCTACTGCCCCCGTCCTTTTAAACTGCCCACCGTCCTCTCTACAAGCCACCGCCGACAGCCCTCCCTACTACCCACCGCCTTTCCTGCTACCCACCGCCTTCCCTACTGCCCATTGCCCTTCCTACTGCGCACCAACCCCCCCCCTTCTATTGGCCATTTTNCTCCGCTTATTGGCCACCTTTCCCGCCCCCCGTCGTCTCTAAAACCCACCGCCCTCCCACATGCCCACAACCCTCTTTGCATCTTACTAGCGCTGCCTCCTGCCCAATTCCCTCATTACTGCCAAACGTCCTCCCAGAAGCCCTCCCTACTGTCCACCGCCCTATAAATCAGAAGACTAGCTATTGGTAGCATTCAGGAGTGTGGGGGTGGTAGCGTGCAGGGTGTGGATATGTGTGCCACAAACAGTCATCCGTCAGCCCTTCAATACCGCAAAAACGTTTTTTCATAAAGTAATGGCTTTTCGTTTTTAATTATGTCNGTGCAGGGTGTGGATATGTGTGCCACAAACAGTCATCCGTCAGCCCTTCAATACCGCAAAAACGTTTTTTCATAAAGTAATGGCTTTTCGTTTTTAATTATGTCTGTAGCTTGGACGAAAGCAGCTCCGAGCGTTACTGCTCCAAAATAACGTAAAAAAATGATCAAAAACATAATGATAGACGGTCCAAGATGGCAGAAGTTTCAACTCGATTTGGCAACCTTTTGTATCACTGTGCTACAACTGTGTGTCCAGGCAGTAAGACAAGAGTTTCACTTGACTGAAGCCTAAAAATCTGGTTGTATCCTAATTTGGAGCATAAAAATCGAATTGTTTGATTTATTGGTTAAGGAATAATTAATTTAAACTCTTTATCGCGGCTCCAATACATAAGTCATAATTTTTATACAATTTAAAGGATATTTTCATTAAATTTTTTCTGAAAAAAAAAGTTGGTTTCTCCAGAAAGTATACCATTATTTGGCGTTCGTATTAACCGACGTAAAAGCATGCCTTTATTATAACTGGGACCGCGAAAATGCGTTTGTTGCAACTGAAGGTTCGGCTTAACGCAAGGTTCCTTGACAAAAAGAAACTAAAAAATAAACTTTCATCAGGTTACAACATGTCGTAAATTTTTTTAAATAACAAAGTTTTTTCATGAATGTTGGTCGACATCCAGACCCAAGGTATGGCAATGCAGCTGCAAACAAAATTTACATGCAAATATTATTTCGATAATTATTTCTAGGTACAAAGAAATATTTAAAAAAAAGTTATGAATTATTTATTTAACCTGATGGATGTGGCTAATTTAGTTTCTTGTTGTCAAGAAAATTTGACAAAACGTATAAAAAGATTTAGTTTCAGATTTTCCTACCCTATTTTCTATTTTTGTGTTATGTGACCTCGGAGTCAAGAGTCATGACTCTGACTCTGACTCAGTCGACTCCCAAAATTCAAGGAGTCAGAGTCATGACTCCGAGAGTCGACTCCTAGCATGTAGAGTCAGAGTCATGACTCCCAGAGTCAATGACTCTGACTCCGGCCAAACTGGGAGTCATGGAGAACACAACCAAGGATTGTTTCCCTTAGTAGTAAACAAGCTCAAAATAGTATTTTTGTATAAACGAAAAATGTACAACGGAAATGACAAGAAAGCGAAAGCAAGGTAGATGTCATTATTCACATTTTATGTACCTAATAATCACATCAACAAAACAAGTGTATTTTATGTACCAAATATATACTCGTAAAAATGTTTGACGATGTTTATATCTTTATATATGCCAAATATTTATATATTTATGTACACTAATTTTTAATACAAAACTTAATGAATATTATATAAGGTTTATGTGAATAGTCTCCTCACAATCCAGCAGTGTACGAAAAACACTTACTCAATTGGTATCTTTTATGATGTAATATGAAATTCCCTCACATTTTATTCAAGAAAGATTACCCAATGTGTACAAAATATTCAATAGTGGTTGCATGGGATCTTAATGTCTGATTCAGTAATCAGTGTACTTGTACCTATCCGAAATTTCACTTTATTTTACGCAATTGAGCAACGACCGCGGACAATTATGCTTATTATTTACATTTTCTTTTGTTAAAAAAATTTTTTTGTTCTATTTCATAGGAATAGGGATTGATATGTCCCTGTCCTTGGATAACTTAAAATAATAATATTCAACTTAATCAGTATCTTCAGAACTTGACTTTACGTTATTAATTAATTTTATATTAATTATACTAATTATTATATTAACCATTTTTAAATTTTTTTTCATACTTTCAAAGCAGCTGTAATTCTTTCAGCAACTCTTTGGAAAGGAATTGGTAGATTTGATTCTTGGATTGCGCCTGAATTAATTGATCCTTCGATTAAAACTTTTTCGTTTTCAAAATACTTTTTCACATTTAGAATAGTTCTTTTTTCCTCTTCAGTTTTAGGCTTCATTGTTTACTTTACATTCTTAGAACTTAGAATATGAGAAATATTTTCAAACTATTATTTGTATTCCAAAAGAAAATTAATCAGAACAGGTTTGTTTATTTGCACATTTCTGGCAACAATGAACTCTACGACGAAAATGCGCAGACGCATGAATCTTCCTCAAGAAATGTTTTTTAATTTTTTAACCTTCCTGTGCAGCAAATTTAAAAGTGTTATTTTGGATAGTTACAAGTGCACTCATTTTTAAATCAGACATTAACTCTCCTCTCATCAATTTTTCTAATAATTGTTTTTATTATTATTTTATTATTTGTTTAGTTTAATTATTTTTTTAATTAAGCTCTAATCTGTGGCTTCCTGATTTGTGTTCATCAACATTATTTGATCTTATCCACTCTGCATCTGGGGCTAATCCGCCACATAATGAAAAGAAGTGAGAAAGAAAACTATGGATGTTTTCTTTTCACATGTCGTGCCTTTAAGATTCCCCTTGTAACAAGTTTGGATCGAGATATTTGTCGAAGGCATAGGCAAGGAAAGGGAAACTCACGAACTCTGGATCCAGAGTACGTGACTTTCCCTTTCCCATGCACAAAGGTGTTCCGAGATTTTTAAGTGTCCATGGCGGTGGACGATGGCAGAGATACGGTCTCGAAACTGTACGGGGATTCCAGGGTTGTCACGATGTTTGCAGCTCGAACTGCGCATTGGTACTTTTCAAATAAAATCATTTATAATGCCAAATTCTATTGGAACACTTAATGCTTTATAACACGTAAATTCTAACAATAACTTTCGGAGAAATTTGAGTCATCGGTCAACGCAACGTCCAGGATTCTTATAACTCGTCGCAATTAACGAAGATTTGCTCATCAAAGTCTCCAGCTGTAAACGTTGTATAAGGGTAGTTCTTTACCAACTGAATTAATTTTGCAAAACCCCTGCGATCACACTTCCATTGCCTTTTCTTATCATTGACAAAGTGTGTATAGTGGAGTGGAAAGTTAATCAAAGTCCTTCCAATTCCATCTATTTTTGAAAAGGAGCAGTTTCCATAATTCTACCTTCTGAGCTAGTTTGGGTGAATGACTCAATTTGGGACCATCCACTAATGACGTCAAGACGAAAATAATCATTTTCTGACCCCCATATTATCCAATGGAAAAAATTAATCAAACCGAACTCAAAACTTCAAAATCGTCAATTTGTAATTTAGTTTTCTTAATTAGAATTAAATTTCATTAATTTGAATTATATTACTAGTAGGAGGATCGCATCTACTAAATGGTGAGTTGAATATATTTCATTTTTCAAAATATGACGAATAATTTCGTTGGCAAAGAACTACCCAATGCTAACAATGATCCGTGCTTATAATTTCTAACAATAATTGCCAGTTTCGAATGGCTAAGCCCATTATGCAATCCATAAATTCTTACTACTGAATATGGAAAATCGTACAAGATGATTTGACATCAATGTCTCATTTAAAATTCTCTTTATGAATGTGGATGGGCTGTAGTCGAGATTATATGTACAGTAAAATAAGTCTCTGAAGCAAATAATTTTCAGTCGTGTGTGAAATTAGAATTTCGCCGTTCTTTCCCCGTTCCATCCCTTCCGTCTACTTCAATTGACTCATATATCCAACGACGATTCTGCCTGATAATAAAAAAAATTAAACATATATATTAATACATGTCGAAACAGGAGTTGACCGTAACAACAATATATCAGCCATTCCAAAAATTCCTCATAAGCCTATGGTTACTTACAACAATAGAGGAAACCCCTACCGGTTCCCCGGGGGGTGGGGTCCTTTTAGTAAAATATCAAAAAATTTCGTGGGGTGGTCCAAATTGTTGGTAAAACAAAAGATGCTGTCTTACCCCGTTACTTTTTGTCTTTTAATCTCATTAACATTGAACCAGGATTCGTATTAATTATATACTGATAATTATCATTGATATTATCATGAAAAAAAATTATATTTCGTTTTTAAGTTATTCAAAATATACGTTACATATTTTGTCGTATAGTTATTAATACTTTAGTTAGAAAGAATACTAGCATCAACTTCTTAGCGATTTTGATGATTTCCAATGGCATGTCGCACTCTTTTCGTTAAAAATCTGTCTTTAAGTAAGAAAACAGTCATAATATTGCGTTGTTGGTTATTCAGATAAGCCGCGGCTTCACCGTGACAGAATAGTTTACATGGAAAACTTTCCACGGATGGAATTTCGATCAATGGAATATTTTCCTGAACTATGCTTCACCTAAAAGGAGTAATGAAACATATTCCTCGAATTGGCAGTCTTTGAAAATTCTCTCCGTGCAAGAGATTCCGTCGGTAAGCCATCTGCCTAATCATGGAATCACACTGTGGGTGACCCCATGAACATTTTGAGTTTTCTGGGACCGGCGCAGCAAAATTTGCAGACGCGTAGCGTCTCCAAATTTTTCTGGGGTGGTCCCACATCAAATTTTCCCGGATGGGTCCCTATGCATTGACGAGCATTGGAATTTTCCTCTATTTTACCAACAGGTTGATGTCATGTCGCTGAGTTTGTCATGAAAATTTAAAACGCTCAAATGACATTTTTATTTTACATTTAATTATTAGAGGTTTGCACTTTGCGACTGTGACTTTCCATGAATTTATAAAAACTAAAATTGACTAAAATCACAAATAATATCAAGGTTGCTATGAGAATTATTGAACAACGACTGTTATAATGTTAGACCATACCTCGATTTTTTTTTGTTTTTTGAAGTCAGATGACAGGTTGTCATCTGAGACCGTTTCCAAGGTTATAATGAAATATATTTAAATCTACTTGAACAATCTTATCTACTTTTAAAAACTATTAAAATCATTTTAATTATTTTTTTCAATTTAAAATTAAATTTAAATACCAGTACGAAGGGACTCGTACAACATGAACCACTTTAATCCGGGCCTTTTTTCTTCGCCTTTCACCAAAAACGGCTTAGGGCCTATTAGGCCCGGTCGTTATGTTTTTGAGCTATTAAATATTACGTGGTTAGCAGAGCTGGAATAATCCAGATTAAGGATTAACGGATTAGCAATCGGGATTAAGGATTAGTAATCCGGATTAAGGATTAATAATCCGTAATCCGTAATTCTGCTAAGTTCTCTTCAAGAAACTAATCCATAACCCTTAATCCTATGAACGCGGATTATAAATTTTAATCCATAATTTTTAACGCTTTAAAAACGGGATTTTTAGAGTCCCAAGGACACTATAAAACAATTATTACCAGTTTTTTTAGTTAAAAATTGTTAATTATTTAATAATTCTAGAGTAAATCGGATAATCGGGATAAAATAATATTAAAAAGTAGTATAATTTGATTTATTCTTACGGCATAGTGCGGCGCGGAACTGAGTTGTCGTACAATTTAAATTTTCCAAATATAACAATTTTCGACAGAAATAATTGAAAAACGTGAATTGTCNTTTTTTTTTTTTTTTTTTTTAAAAAAAAAAAAAAAAAAAAAAGAAAAATTGGAGTTATGGTCTAACCTGATAATATTGGTTGTTCAATAATTCTCATAGCAACCTTGAATAATATGTTGCCATCATTACCTGGACTGCAGTGGAACAGTGGAAAGGAGATCACTTGTATCGTAATAAGTTTTCATTATTGTTTTTATTTGGCAACAGATTTAGTATGATTATGTGCACCCTTATTAAAGTAGCCAATAGTAAAAAAAAAATGAAGTTAATTACATGACCATATTTTTTATAGTTTTATTAGATATAATGAATTCAGCATGGGCAAATACGTCGCTATAAAACTTACGGATATAAGACCATGCTTTTCGTCTAGATAATTGATTTTCCAGCTTAATAATAAGACCCGATTTATTCTTTATAAGCACAAATTTCCGTATTTGATGGATTGAATTGGGTTTTAAATGGAAGTATATACCCTAGCCAGCCCCAATTTTGGTAATACTTATTTTCGAATTTTTTTTTGTTAAAATTCTGTGTGCTATAATTAAACAAAGTGAAAAATGCATTTTGATATGTAATGTATTTCGCAAAGTTCACTTTTATAAATTTGTTCAAACTCAAACAAATATGCTCTCCTTATACTTTTGATGAGTCCAACTTGGGTCTTATATTCGTTACAGACAACCACGGGTAAAATAATTCAGATTTTCGTTTATAAAACCATGGTTTTATAACCGTACATTATTGTACTTACAATGCTTGTCTCATTCATCAACCAAACAGGTGTTGTAACCTGTTTTATTAGTTTGATTGGAATTAGCGGCTTTTTAAAATTTAGAATGATAGAAAGTAAGATTGCCAAGTTCATTGACCTCATAGATGATCCAGCAAGTGGAGCAATACTCTACTGCTTTCGCGCTTGTTACAAGTCGAGTGATTGTTAATCTTGGAATTGTTTGTCATTTTTGTTTGTAATTAAAATATTCAATTTGACTACGAATGCCTGATGTATTGCTGTTACGATCAATTCCTCAATTAATGTTTCTTTGTTACCGGCATTCGTGACCACATCTTGCATCGCCACACCTGCGACAAGGGAAGTGACAACCTACGCAATCTGGAATCAGGCAATCACAACTATCCAAGTTATGAGCCAGTATCTGTGGCCGTCCAAGAGCATCAATTATGTATCGCTTTCTAACCAAAGAATAATAAAAACTATGATTGACACAAATAATGAATCAAAGCATAAGCCCAAGGTTTCTTGACTTAAGTTTTAAAACTGAATTTTGAACAGAATTGGGCTCAACTCCCATTTTTTTCTTAGTCCAAGCCACCTTGACTCATACTCATTTAATACAAAATTGGAGTACTCTGAATCAGAGTTACAACAGCTCAATGAATCCCAATACTCTACTAGAGGGATACCCGCGCTTTGTCCCCATCAATTTTTATAAAGATTCGACTGTTCCCATGTACTTTTGGGTGCTGAGTACAATGGTGAATTTTAAATTTCAAACTGAAACTTGCTTCTGCTAGAAATATGAGTTTTAAGTTGTCATATTTGCGTTAAGTATTATAAAAAATGCTGGTCATTTCAGATAGTTGGTGTGGAGTTGGGGTATGGGTGTAGGAGTGCGAAAGTGGAGTCTTAGGTTCGATTCCTACTTGTTATTGTTTTCCCCTATCTTTTTTTTTCTTCTAAATTTTCCGTCTTTATCCATCTGAACAACAATACTGTTTTAAATCCCAAAACTTGTTCAGTATAATTTCTCTGATAAAAATTCTGAATTTATAAAGTAATTCCTCAGTTTCTTTTCTACAAATCTTCAGTTTACAACTTTGTATAACAATTCAAGATTTGTAAAAAAGAAAGTGGGGAATTACTTTATAAATTCAGTAATTTTTATCAGAGCAATTATACTGAACAAGTATTGGGATTTATTACAGTATAGTTGTTCAGATGGATAAAGACGAAAAATTTAGAAGAAAAAAAAAAGATAGGGAAAAAAAAAAGTAGGAATCGAAACCAAGACTGCACTTTCGCACTCCTACACCCACACCCCTTTTCCACACCAACTAGTTGAAGTGACCGGCATTTTTTATAATACTTAACACAAATATGAAAACTCAAAACTCATATTTCTAGCAGAAGCAAGTTTCAGTTTGAAATTTAAAATTCACCATCGTACTCAGCACCCAAAGTGCATGGGAACAGTCGAATCTTTATAAAAATTGTTGGGGACAAAGCGCGGGTATCCCTCTAAGTCAGTCATGTTTCCAACACTTTAGAGTTTTCATTTGCCGCTGTGCAACTCCACTTCGAATTGGCTAATGGGAGTTTAACACTCGTTATTTCATCAAAAAATTTAGGATTAATTTCAAATTTAGCAAATATGTGCCTGAACTTATTTTGAGAAGGTATTTTTGGTGGTTTTCGAAATTGTTTCAAAGCGAAATTTTTTACTTTAAAAAACGATTTGTTTTATATTTATGTAACACGGTCGTGACCTCCACTCACACTCGCAGTGTTTTTTTTTTCACGTACGTCATTCTCACTTAATGAGTGCAGTTGAGGGGATTGAGTCTTATGCTCAAATTCCTACAAGCCAAGACTCTGAGAGTCGAATCCGAGCCCTGACTCTTTTCTACATGCGAATATAAGCATATTGGCCTCATTTTCCTTATTTCTCTCATCTACAGAGGTGACCAATAACAACTGACAGGAGATGCCCAACACTCCTAACTCCCACCCTGTGAAACTAGCAAACATGGGCAATCTCAAGGTTGCTATGAGAATTATTGAACAACTACTATTTTTATAATAGTGGTTGTTCAATAATTCTCATAGCAACCTTGGGGAATCTATTTATTAATTTTTATTTTGGAAGTTAGGTTTAGTGTTCTCCATGACTCTATGACTCTGACTCCCAGGGTTTTTGGGAGTCGGGAGTCATTTGATGACTCTGACTCCAAGGGTTTTGGGAGTCAGAGTCATGACTCTGGGAGTCGACTCCCAGACTTGGGAGTCATGACTCTTTTGAAACGTGCACGCATGGACATATGGGACTATTTTTGAACAAAATTTACATGCAAATATTATTTCGATAGTTATTTTTACAAAGAAATATTTAAAAAAAAGTTACGAATTGTTTGAAAGTGGCTTTTGTAGTTTCTTGTTGTCAAGGAAACTTAGAAAATTAGCAAACTTAGAAACAAGGCAACTAAATGTATAAAAAAAAATTCAATTTCAGACCCGATTTTCCATTTTTGTATTATGTAACTGCGGAGTCGAGAGTCATGACTCTGACTCTGTCTCAGTCGACTCCCAAAATTCAAGGAGTCAGAGTGATGACTCCGAGAGTCGACTCCCAACATTTAGAGAGTCAGAGTCATGACTCTCAGAGTCAATGACTCTGACTCTAGCCAAACTGGGAGTCATGGAGAACACTAGTTAGGTTTAGTTAACTTTTGTAAAGTATCCTGCTCTTTATTAGTGTATCATTTGTTCTAAGTGACCTCCATTCACTTCAATGCACCGACCAAGATGATCATAAAATCTCCTTCTTACGTTCTGTAGCATCCGTAGATTGATCTTTAAATTATCAACAGAAGTTTGTGTTCGATCCTTGAGTTGCGGAATCTGTATTGCTCCAGCACTAAAAACTGTCGACTTCATATACCCGAGTTTTGATTTTTCATCTAATAAGGTTTAAGTTGTTTCCAGCTTGTTAAATTTCACCGCGTTTACACTTCATATTTGATGATTCATAGTAGAAGGATGAGCATCGTAGCGTGTCTTTGTGTTGTTAAAAGTCGTAAGGATAGCAGTAGTGGTATCCTGACCGAAACAAGCAACAGTGGGAAATAGCTCAGAAAACGTAAGGCATATTAATCGAATTTGAAAGAAATTTAATTCATGTTCAGCAAAGCCAAATAATCACACTCACTATCCTACCACACATCCAGGGTGGGCTGAGTTCATTTATAACAAAGCATTCATTCATTAAACTTCTGTTCCATCATGAAGAGCAAGAGAATTTTTTCATTAAATCATTAGTTCTAAATAGTGTGTAAAGTGACTCTGACTCCTGAGTCATGACTCTGACTCTATGAATTATTTGGGAGTCAGTCATTATATGACTCTGACTCACTCCCTGTTTGAGTCAGAGTCATGACTCAGAGTCAACTCATCAGTAGCAGAGTCATGACTCTTGTGCATTTCCTGCTCAGAAGCCAATTCTTGGTATTCATTCATGTTCAAATACGTTTTATCCATCTTATTCATTGCATTCATTTTACTTAAGAATGTTTACTCTCTGATATAAATCATCTGTTTGAGTTTTGTGTTCGTCCCATTCTTACGGACTTTTAATTAAGAATGGAGGATGATTGTATTGTGTTAAATATGAAAAATTCTCCAGTTAATGAAAGTCAAAGTTCATCAACATCGATTCAAGATAATCTAAATTTAGAAAAGGAGAGAAAAATGCAAAGTGACGTCTACAATTTATAGAAATTTTATACAGTTTATAGAATTTTTCTCAATATTTAAGCGAAGGTATTAAACATTTTTTAATGACTCAGAGTCAGAGTCAGAGTCAGCTCGCGAGAAAATGGGGAGTCAGAGTCATGACTCCTGAGTCAACTCCTGAAGTCAGAGTCAGTGACTCTGACTCAGTGAGATTTGGGAGTCACTTTACACACTAGTTCTAAAGTAAATATTTGTTTACCCATGTATGCAATTTGGACAGGTGGGGGTAGGAGTGTTGGGTATCTCCTGTCAGTTGTTATTGGTCACCTCTGAATTTTCATTATTAATAATCTCGTAAAGAAACCTTGGCATTGCTAAGAATTACTTTTTCTTCTGTTCTGTACGTTTGCTTGGATCAAAGTCGTTCATAAATTTTAATTCTTCTCGTAGTATCTTGTCTGTTCTTTTCTAAATAAAAATATAGAAATAGGTTAGTTTCCATGCCACTGACAATTGACATCACGATTCTAAACCTACACTCCCCCGCATTATTTGGTATTTTTCTGATGCCACCTGTTTAGACTCTGAACACGTGATGAGTTTTATTAAAATTTTGTTGCGGTTTTCAAAAAAAAAATTATTTTTGGGACCAAATTAATCGGAGATTAAATTGGTATTTCCTTTGAATCATAAATTTCTCTGACTTAGTGAGTGAGATGAGTTTATTTCAGAAATTTATTTGCGATTTTCAAAGAAAAAAAGTTATCCGCGGTTGAACTGTGAACAAGCGATGAGTTTACTTTAGAAAAAATTTTGAGATTTTTGAAAACAAAATTTACCGGGACTAAATTGAAATTAACCTTAAAACCCTGAATAATTTTAAGGACCGTATTCGGAAATGGGAGCAGGAAAGGGAAAGGCAAAGACCTCAGCGAACTTGGCAGCCACGGCTTGGGGCGTCCGAAATATCCTACACAAGTTGCCAATGCCCGAATTTGAGCAAAATTAATGTTCCTTTAAATATTTTCTTCTATGATAACTCCTTGAGGTCACAGGTCAAGGTCAAATTCCAGTTTTCTCGTAAGCGAGGAAATGCCCTATATAAAAGTTGTTCATAATGTAAACCCAGTAACTTTTCCCTCAAACATTTTTTTCTGACTCTTTGAGGTGACAGGTCAAGGTCAAACATCTGTTCACCAATAAACGACAAAATGGCCATTAGAAAAGTAATTCAAGATGTTGTATACAGTAAAATTTCCCTGATTCAGTTTTTTCTAAGATGACCCCTTAAGATGACAGATCAAGATCAAGGTTAGTCTGTGCAAAATTTTAAGGAATGCCTTATCTGAAAGCTCAGTACATTGACATGGCTTAATTCCTCCCCTCGTACTTGTAAACAGAATTTAAAAAATTATGAACTGATTTAATTATTTCACAGTATTGATGCTTTTGAAATTAATGGAATTCAATAATTTATTAGGAAAAGAGAAAAATGTCATTAGGAAAAGTTGGTCACAAGTTTGTAGAGGTCATTTGATCGCTCAAAAGGGACAGAACACGGTTCTGAAATTTTTTTTGAGCCCCTTTGGTTCAATCCAACCGCCAAATTCATTCCCTTTAAATTTTAAAATTCGCGCTATTTATTTGCTGTCTCAATTTTTTTTTGGTGAAAGCTACTTTCAACGGCCCGGGTTAATTTGGTTATCCCTGTACTGTAGTTAGAAAATGGTTGGATAAATATTCATACAGTCGGTATTAGGCAAGGTAAAAGAAACTACACGGTAAATTAAGGAGCACCGAGGGTAGGGAGCTGTATCATTGTTTTTGGTTGTAGAATACTAACAAATACCGATTGTGGCGTGGGATGCAGACATGGCTTAACTCCATGGCACCCGTGTCAGCACCCCTCCGAGACCTGGAGGTCAAAATGGCCACTCCAAGAGTCTTCTCAACCAATACATATTGAAATTCGATCAAATTCAAATAATGACGGTAATATTTTCAATGTGGAATCAGTGTGACTCCATTCAACATTCAAAACTTCATTCCATATTCTAAATTGTCACAATACTCCACCACGCGGGTGAGTACTCTCAAATTGTGAAATTTAATTTTCAAAACTTCGATTGAAGCCTTCGTCGAAGATTGCCAAGAAAATTCGAAGATCGAAGCTTCGATAATTCGAAGACTTCGCTCGAAGTCTTCGAGTATTCGAACCTTCGCAAACCTCTGGTCATAAGCTGGCAATTGGACTAGGAACCACGGCCTGTTCCTAGCCAATGCCTTCTTAGATAACGCTATCGTCAGGTTTCTGCACTAATATCTATACGCAAGTGAAGCAATGATGGTTGAGAATCAAGGTCATAAATTTTAGCGAAATCTGGCAGAAGTTACTTTGCTAATACAGTGGTTTTAGCTTAATGTCACCTCCGAGGGAGTCAAAAAATTGGTTGACAGTAGGCGGAGTTGACAAATCCGATATTGTCAACTGACTGATAATTCAAAGATTAGGTGACATAAACCGAAGTTCCTGGTTTTAGATGCGCATTTTATGATACGGCACCTTTTTCGATTTATTTTACAGTTTCTGAAATTATTACCTGAATTTAGAATACTCTAAAAGCAAATTACTTCTTAAAGTAATCAGTAAGCTTTTTGCAATAAGCCAGAGAAATGGCTTTGAGATATTATCTTCTCAGAAACTCCCAAACTATCGGTACTTGTTTGCAAAGTTCTTCACTTCCAATGTTCTTTATCATTAAAACTTTAAGTTTCTCAATCCTATCCATGTGCCCATCTAAAGTTTGCATACTCGCGGTTGGAATAAACCCGCGACTGCTGATGAGTCTGTAAAAAAAATAAACTTTTACGATCGAGGATCTCAATGTAGAATACAACAAATAGGTTAATGAAACAGTTTCCCCAAGGGTCTGTGACCGCCCACACCATTTAAACAAACACGAGTATATTCTGGGCCTGAGAACCGAAAGTTTCCATTTAAGTGTGGTTATGTTCCATACATTCTCTTCAAATGGGATGACAATAGGCGGAGGTTGCCAATAGGCAGAGTATTTAGTACACGAGAGCATGGAGTTTAGCCGGGGGAAAGCCAACAGGGTGACAATAAGCGAAGTGTGACATTAAAGGGTAGTGACATTAAACTAAAACCACTATATTTCTATGCGCTCGGTTTTTTGGTCAAATGTAATGTAATTATAGTTAAAAAATTTATGACTCCCAAATCTGGGAGTCGACTCCCAGAGTCATGACTCTGACTCCAAAAACCTTCCGAGTCAGAGTCATCAAATGACTCCCGACTTCCAAAAACCCTGAGAGTCAGAGTCATGAGAGTCATAGTCATGGAGAACACTAGAACGGAGCACGACAATTCAGTAATTGTAAACCTTTCTCCTTATTTTTCTAGCATTTATTAAAGATTTGGTGGCCGAGGGAGTGTCGGCTATCGAAAGTTACAAAAATAATTATTTTATTTTATCAAAATTCAAATTTTCAAGTGTAAAAGGTTTCAAAGATGTTCACTGTATAATTCTAACCATCGCCTACGGTTCGTTGATTTTAATAAACGATGAATAATACACGTTCGGATTATCGTCCCTGGTCTCGGCCGCGTGAAAGAACAGCTATTGTACAGGCTTCAGCATGCTTATTTCTTACCGTGTGTCCCGTGCCACCGGTCTTACCGTGTCGTGCCCACTCCGTATACGAAACGGAACGACACGATAACTTTTCGTGTCTCAAATATCAAGACACGACACGCAACGGAAGGGTTTTTATCGTGTCGTTTCGTGTTAGGCACGGTAACGTTAACAGCCCTACTCATTTCTATGGAATTTAATGGTTCGATCCATGCCAGTTCCTATTCAAAGAGGAATTAAATTCAAATCGGTGCAAAAACCATGCCCCAATTGGTAGATCTTTGCACTAAGCGTACCACTGTCCGTTGGGATTTCCTCAAAATTTGTGTTAAATTTGAACTTGAGTTGGGGTCATTTGACGTTTCCATATCCCAAATAGAGTCTAACGGTGCTGCATCTCCATCTGAGTCGTTTGTAGCCGATGACGCAGATAATATCATGTTCGTTGTAAATCCACTGTCGTTGCCATCAACATAACTTTCATCGATTTGTACCACATCATCTACGAAACAAATACAATAATTAAAAGTAAGTGCTTACTGGAGTATATTGGCAGGCATCATGTTTTATAAAATGTGAAAAATACATTCGTCTAATTAGTAGAGACGCGGTTTGTTGCATTGTGCTCAAATTGACCTAATCTAAGGGGCTTTTTAAGAAAAATTCCACATGTAGTTATAATATTCACCGCTGGTGGCGTTAAAATCAAGGAGCATTTTTTTTTCAAAAATTGAAATTTACTATGGCGCTCAAGTTAGTCAGTCCGAAGTAAAATCTTAAATTGAAGAAAAAGTTGAGGAATTTTAGTCTATAAAATCATGGTCTCATGATCAGGCAGATACTTACATATCTACTTTTTTAACTATTGCGCCTTACATAGCTACAACCTTGTATCTTTTCGATGCATTCTATTTTAAGATGAATGGAATGCTCTTATTAAGAAGCATTTTAATTAGTACTGTGGCGTGGGTGACCACCACGCTGAGATTGAGACAGGGTATGGTCAGATTCGACATAGTTTTTTTTCTCTCTCTAAATCACCAAGATATGCGCACTTCTCATTACATCATTGTCACCCGAAATAGATGGGCGAACACCTGCATCCTGTAAAAATAATTTTACAAAGTAAACAACTTTTATGACAAGTTTAGACTTTTAGAAGTCATTTTACTTAAACTCTATCGACTACCGACAATACAGTAGTTTTCATGTCATGATGTTGTCATGAATTTTCAATTCTAAAAAATCCAGTCTTCCTTTTATTTGCCATGTCTAATTTTTTCACCTGCTTTGGTTACAATGTACTGTACGTTGACATTGCCGTTTTATGTTCCCTCATAAACCACAAATTGATCTCCATAAAAGTTGTTGGAGTTGATGAGGGGAGTAATGTTTCCGTCAAACATTTTTCTCTACGGTCATCCGTTTAGGTCATAGGGCATAGGTGAAGGTGAACACCCAATTTCCGCATGACCAATAAATTATGTGATCCTAACTAGATGACCACAGAGAAAAATGCAGGAGGATAAACTTATTCCACTCACCATTTCCAACAACTTTCGTAAAGGTCATTTTGTGGTTTATGAGGGAACAAAACTTAAAAAAAAACTTAGAAAATTTTGAAGACAGGGGATTCATTTTAAAAATACTTAGAAATGTTGAGTGCCCCCCATTTGGTCGAATCCAGCCTTGTATGCGCCCAATCTCCCCCTCTATGGACGATTTCAACCGGTCCTTCGATACGAACTATAATTCCTTACGGCAATGTCAATGTACGGTACATTGTAACCAAAGCAGGTGAAAAAATTAGACACGGCAAATAAAAGGAAGACTGGATTTTGTAGAATTGAAAATTCATGACAACATCATGACATGAAAACTACTGTATTGTCGGTAGTCGATAGAGTTTAAGTAAAATGACTTCTAAAAGTCTAAACTTGTCATAAAAGTTGTTTACTTTGTAAAATTATTTTTACAGGATGCAGGTGTTCGCCCATCTATTTCGGGTGACAATGATGTAATGAGAAGTGCGCATATCTTGGTGATGAGAGAGAAAAAAAAATTATGTCGAATCTGACCATACGGTAACAAGAATAAGGTAGCACAGGTGGGCGTTTTAGGTTCGCCGAACCTTCCGAACCACATCCGTTTCAAACAACTAAGGCCGATTGGAACCTTATGCTGCACCTGGTCCAGTTCGAACCCACACCTAATTACAAATTTTATACCCACCCTGTCCGGCTTTTCGGTTCGCCGAACCTTCCGCACCGCTATTTTACAATAAACTGTGAGCCGAACCCACACATGGGCGTTTGTGGTTCGCCGAACCTTCCGAACCCGAACCTAGTACAAAAAATTTCTGCCGCACCGTACCCGAACCGAACCCGAACCAACTTCAAATTTTACTTTAGCGTACCGAACCCGCACCGAACCTCGACTCTGTCGAACCGAACCGAACCCGATTCTACTTTAATATTTTACTCTCTCGAACCGAACCCGCACCGAACCTCGACCCAATCGAACCGAACCGAACCGAACCGAACCACGTACCTGTCGAACCGAACCGAACCCAAGCTAACTTATAATTTCACATTTGCCTTGATGAAGGAGCGTAGTAATTATAATTCACTTTGCGAGCCAGTTTCACTTTGCACTGCTCAGAAATTTCCATACATTTATAAATTCTACCGAAGTGTATCCGAGGTCGGGCAATGTTATCCGTGGACTTTTGATATTAGTCAGTTATCGAATTACTTTCATATTCAATTTAAACTATATTTCAAATTGAATTAAAATTTCTCAACTTTCCACCTTTTCTAAAAAAGCAGCATGAAATTAGTGGAAAAAATTAACATGATTGCTTACAATAAAATTTACGTCAGTAATTGGTTTAAATTGTAATAATTGATTTAATTTGAACAATTTGAATAAGTTAGGTTGTTAGGATGTAAATTTCTATTTCATTATTTTGATTTCGATTTTGAATTTTGTAAGTCAATATCCACGATTTTAAGGTGCTCAGCATTACAACCGATAATCCCTAGTGGATCTAACTAAATCGAATCCAATTTTTCATTCAAAATCGAAACCGAAATTTAATTTCAATACAAATCGAAATCGAAATCCAACACTAGACATTCAAACGCGAAATTGAAATCGAATTTAATAACTTTCCCGCTCCGCCAAATGAAAATTGAAATTGAAATTTTGCCAAGTAATCCAAATTGTACTCGAAATTTCGATTTCAATTTCGAATAATCGAAATTTCAGATTTCTATTTTGAACTTAGTTACAAAGTGTTTCTTTCTCTTGGTCTTTGATATAGTAGATTGAAGGAAAATGTAAACTAATTACATTATAAATATTCGGCTAGATAATTGATCAGATTGAATTTCAAAATTTCTCAACATTCGGAAATAATTGAACCCTGAGATGACTAGGTGTGTGTCAGATTATATACATCGTATGTTTGACATTAAAAAAAATTTTTTAACGGCTAACGCAGTTCCTTAGGTACTATTCCCACGCATCCCAAAGCAAAATTACATGCATGTAATTTTCCACTGGGTTACAACCATTTCAAAAATGTCGGACGATTGGTATTGGCACGGTATTGGAACCCATTGGCATGGTGGAAGGTATACCAATTAGTTCACCCTAATTTGGCTAAGTTGGCAAAAAATATTTGTCCGCTCCATGGAGCACTGTCTAGACAAAGGTTATTTTCAGAAGCAGGTAGAGTTTACGAGGTGAAGCGGAACAAACTTACTCCAGAACATGATCAAAAACTTACTTTACTTTACCATAACCGCAGCTGTATGAACTATACTTATTGAATTTATTTTCGGTTATTTTGGTCTATCTGTAATCACAGATGAAACTTGGAAAAAATTTCGATACCGATCCACGATCCGAGCCAGCAGGCAAAAACAAATCGATCCCGATCCGCGATCCCATCCATTAGTGAAAATCTAATAGATACCGATCCGCGATCCGAACCAATAGACAAAATGGTAGTCGATAGTGATCCATGAGCCGAGCCAAGTAATACAAAAATTTTCGAAACCGATCCTTTACATCAAAATTTTTATTGATATCGATTCGATCCAATCCGCGGATCGATTATTGGGTCGAATTTCATAAACAAAACTCACAGATGACTAAGAAAAATTTCCAACCTGAGCCACGATCATAGCCAAGTCAAATTGATACCAATCCGCAATCCGAGCAAAGAGTAAAAAATATTTCGATACCGATCCACGATCCGAAACCAACAGGCAGAAAATCACTCGATACCGGTCCGCTATCCGAGCCAACAATAAAAAAGCCTTTAGATCCCTATCAGCGATTCGACCCAATAGACAAAAAAGTACTCGATACCGAGCCAAAAATTAAAAAATCTTTCGACACGGATTCGTAATCCGATACATAGTAATTTTGTCCTACACCGATCCGGGACTCGATTCTTGTATCGAGTTTCATCTGTCTGTAATTAAAATTCTTGTAAAATAAAGTCTCAACTGAAACTTTAATAAGGAGATATTAATTCAGAATAAGTGGTTAATTGTGCTCGTCAGGAAAAAATGTCCGATGGACATTATCCGGCCGAATATTTGCCGAATATTCAGCAGAATATCGGCTGGTGCACTTGCGCCGAATCCGAATATTCGGTATTCGGCCATTGGCCGATTACCACTATTCGTTACACTACTAGTAATAATCGATTCAGTGCCCTGCCCATGTCCGTACACGACAATCCGCAACACACGCTACACAGAAGACAAATACATACTAAGTACAAAAACAAAGCAATACAGCAACAAAATACTTTGTAAAGATAAAGAATGGGTGATCTGGCAAGTTAGTGCGCTGCTCAGTGTCAGTGATAAACTGAGGTCTGGAACAATTAAAAACCGAGTGTTTGTAAAATTACCTTGCCCCATCTAATATCCAAACATTCGGGTTCGCCGAACTTGCCGAACCGATTCCAAAGTACAAAAATTTAAACCCGCACCGAACCCGAACCGGACCTACACCGTGTCGAACCAAACCGAACCCGTAACTAATTAAAAAATATAGAGCTCAAACCGAACCCGTATCGAACAATGTTCGGTTCGGTTCGGGGTTCGATGAAATTTTTCCGAACCTCAAGGTTCGCCGAACCTCAAACGCCCATGTGTGGCCGAACCCAACCCACACCTAATTCATAAAATCCGAACCGAACCCTCACACAATTTTATCATTTTATATCCACTTTTCAGGAATCTCAGTATTTAAATAAGAGTCTTCAAATTTTAATAGATTCATTACAAACAACATTGTAAAACTCAAATTCAAAGGTATCAAGCTTATAATCCTAAAGATTGCACTAGAGTTGCCTTTGCCTTTCCTTTTTGTTAACCATGTCGTGCTAAAATCATCCCTCAATGGCTTCCAAACTTTCTCCATGTTTCTGAGCTTGAGTTTCCTTTTCCTTTCTCACGTCATTATTTTTCTCATTTGAAGTGAGTAACTTTGGATCGTGAATTCTTTTACCTAAAAATCTTGAAAGATGGGAAATATTAAAACAAGGAATTTTAAAAAACATATACTCTTGCATCATATGAAGATATAGATAGAAGGTTCAGTAAATGCGCACTATTTTCAATGGACTAGTCGATCTGTGTGAATCAAGTCTAGTTTATGAGGTCAAACAGGGTTTTTATTATGATTTTAGATATTTTAGGTAATTAAATTCCGTAGACTTACACCATTAAAATTAAAAATAGTGATAGCACTAAAATTCCTAAAATAATAAAAACTCGTAAATTGTGAATTGTGATTTCGCCTGATGTAAAAATCTTGAAACATTGGAAAGGTTAGTATTATTGGAAAGGTTAAATATTGGAATTACTCTAACTCCAGAGTCCTGACTGACTCTGACTCTTAGGGTCTTTGTTATACGGAAGTCATGTGATGACTGACTCTTTGCTAATGGCGAGTGTCATGATTGACGGTTGACTCCCAGACTCATGCACAAATGACCATTATCGTGTATATTTTCTCAAACTTTACAACATACACGATTTTCCATATTTTGTCATTGGGAGTCTGAGTCATGATTTTCACCCAGAGCCGACTCGCAAAAATCAAGCAGTCAGAGTCATGACGCCGATACTCGACTCCCAAAGTTTAGAGAGTCGTAATCAAGACTCCCACAGTCAATGATTCTGACTCAAGCCAAACTGGGACCCGACACTAGCAAAGATAAACGGATAATCTTAAGAAATGTTATTAGGGCAGGATTTCATGACCGCTTTGCGTCCAGAGTTACAAGGAAGGTTTAACTCCACACATGCTACCCACGGAGACGGATATCGCGTCGTATTTTGTAACCATGAAAGAATATTCTTTCACCGCCATCTGTAAGCTTAAACCTCAAACGCCCACCTGTGGGCAGAATACGCACTACCAATTGCAGTAGGAGCTCGCTGCTGGATCTAGCGTCCAGTAGATCTAGCAGTGGGCTCCTAGGTTTAGCAGCGGGCTGCTAGATTTAGCAGCGGGCTGCTAGATTTAGCAGCTCAGCCTCTAGATGTAAGGGCTGAGCTCCTAGATCTAATACAACGCAAGACAGTTTGTTTATGATTTTCTGTCATCGCAACCGAAACAACCAAACTCGATCATAAAATAAAACATCCGTCCGCACATGCGCAAACAATATTAAAATCAAAAGTCAATGAAATTATAAAACATACAAAGTTCATTGCCGTCCTCAATACAATTTGCTTCTGAAATTGGTCTTCGCTTATATGTTTTGAATAATTATAATTATTATTAATTATTAATAATAGTAATCATGAAATCTAATGAAAAAAAAGGAAGCAATCAATAATGTGAAGGAATACTTTGAAGTATTCCATTCGAGAAATTCCGACGTCTTGGCTACAAAGTAAGTACAGTTGTCTGAGTTGTCAACGCACGCTACTGTCACTTTTAGCACAGTAAATCGGTTGACTTTCCTGTGACAATCTCCATGGTTAAACATGTTAAAAACTTTGCTTATGTCATTTTCCTTAATGTCAAAATTTGCATTATGTCAACAGAATATTTTAACCCAAACAGGTGGAAGAGACAGTAAAGCCAAATTTTGTGTAAATCTTGAAGTGAAAAAATTGAAAAGTAAACAGAGTTAGAGAAACGTTATCTTAGTTTACGATTACTTTTTCATTCTGCCATTTTACATTGAATTCAATAAACAACGAACTAAATTGGCAACCAAAATGCAGAAAAGAACTGAATTATTTTTAAAGTCTATTATTCATACGTTTGGATTTTAGCAACAAAATTTAATTATCAGTTTGAGTTGACTATCGCGTAATGCCAACTTCGAAATATGTCAACCGTCGTGCATGTCCCAAGAGGTTGACATTAAACTCAGACCGCTGTATTTAATATAGTGGCCCAGTTGTTGCAAACACGTATGTGAGTTGGAGTAGGGTCATCTTAGGTAATTGTGAAAGTGTGGTAATTGTGAAGTTTTAAAAAAAAATGTTTTAGATTTAACTTTTCAGGGAGTTTTTTTTTGAAATATAGACTAAAGGTGAGAGACCATTGACCTTTGAAGTCCTAGCCCAAACCAATTACAGCGCCCATGGGTAAGCCCATTCCATGGAAGCCCATTTTCCATCACACCCAAACCAGCTCAAGTCAATAAATTTTTTAATGGACTTGACCATGGGTGTCCACGGATGACCATGGGTAAGTCTTTTTGCAACTCATGTTCGAATCACTTTAATTTTATTTAGAGTGAAAGATTTTAACTTAAATTTATTCAGCGAGTGAATGTAAATGCGTCGATGAACTCAATTTATCCATAAGTTAATTAAATTTAGCAAATTATTCTCCGCTTTAATTTAATTATGATTCTTATTGAAAAATGTTAAGTCACTCAAAGTTGATCAACTTATCTCTGTGCGTCATGGACTTAGAGTAGCACCGGCACCGGCAGAAGAAAATACAATTTCGTCAGATGCAGAAATTGCCAATAGTTGAGCTGTTACCTTCCTAATATCTCTTTTTTTATATGAAACTAGTAGTATTTTCAGTCCGAAAAACTATCTTCCTTACTTTGTTAAAATCATAATAGATTTGATGCAAATTAGTACAATCAAAATCGGAACCTAACCTGATCCAACTCAAACCCACAATAAAAAATTGGCTACAGTAGTAATAAAAAAAATGTGTATATTCAGATTGAGCTACATTGAATATAGTGCAAGTAATAATCGGGTCCATATTCTTAAAGAAATATAATTCAAAATTTCATGTTTAGTGCTTGGAGGGTTAGCTATAAGAATTAAGGGGGAGAAGGAAAGTGTAGTGTCGAGTTGAGCATAAATAATTCGGAAAAAAAATCAACACATCCCACCTGGGCTGAATGAGCGCAAATGCGCTTTCGTTGGGTATTGTAAATCCCAATGTTATGATCAAGTCAAACTCAGTCATGCCCGTTGGAAACCAGCCCAACCCATGTCCATCCAATTTGGTCTTGGGTCGGCCCAACCCAACCCATCATGGGTACCCATGGTTTCCGCCCGTGGTCGTTCACCTCTAATATAGACAATGCATCTGTCTATCCTTGGAAAAATTTCTAATTCAAAAAATTTTCCTAAAAATTGATGAATAATTAAAATAGATAAAAGCAAAAAAAAATCCGACTGAAGAGTTCCAGAACACGATTGGAAAGTTGGACACTGGAACTGCTAGATTCATTGTAAGTTTTTAAGCTTTTGCCAATCGATAGACTAGAAGTACTAGGTTGACTTTCCAATTAGAAATTATTAATTTATCAAGTTTTGAATTAATTATTCGAATTTCACAATTACCACACAAAATCATCAAATGTGTGGCAATTATGAAATTTTAAATCCCAACGCTTTTGCCATAGGCTGAACGACTTGAGTTTTATACTCAAAATTCTCAAGAATCCTAGGGACAAAACACATGGTAAGATATACGGTCAGAAAATAATTTAACCATTAACTTCTGGAGCCTCCCATCATAGAGGAAAACCCCAATGCTCGTCAATGCACAGGGACCCCCCCCCCCCCCCCCCC
>NIPM01000017.1:468214-610795 GCA_002738285.1 Holacanthella duospinosa | reverse complement strand
CAGAAAACCCAAAATTATCATGAGCTCGCACACGGCGTGGGACAAAGCCCTATTTATATTTTGAAGTTTTTTTTTGGCTTATTTGTCGAATAGCCCCTTAGGTGGTTCTTCTTCAATTGTGTCAAACCCGTGCGCAACAAGTTTTCTAATTTTAAGATTTTAATTTTAAGAAACGATTTAATATTTAGTTTCACTCATCCTGACCATGTTTTCTGTTTCGAAAATTTTAAATACATACTTTGAATTTTTTGAAAAAATTAGTGCCAAAACCGTACTTTAAACGGGAGAAAAATCAATTTTCTATTAGAGCTTATGGGGAAATTGAAAGTTTTGGTTGGATTTATTTACATGTTGGCGCTAAATGTAAGTCCATTTCTTTGCATGTGGTGAAAGTATGGTTCATGTAGAGTAAGATTCAATCACGAGCTGAACTTACATTTAGCGCCAACGCTTAGAAAACTGTAACTGAAAATGTTGAAAATTTTAGAAAAACCTCAACTATGTTGCCAATTCTACCTTATCCTTATCTACTAATGCGCAGACTACACCCAATCTTAATAGTGACGGGTAATCTAAACCGTATAACGGACAAAATATGTAGTGTAATTTTAGATTTCGTGACGTAGATAATTTTTGATAAAATCTAATTAAATAATACGGTTGGTATTCAGTAAATTAAATTCTGACTTTATTACCACTACGTCAATATCGAATTAACAAATAAATAAAAATCAAATTTACAAACATAAGACAAGGATTTGATGGCACAAGTCATCCAACAAATACCTTTTGTGTGAAATTTATTACCGCTACATCAATATCGAATTACCGGGATGAAAATTTCAAAGGTTAAAATTTGTAGAAGTTAGGATTACGCATTTCTGTTGCGTGTTGGACAACAACCAAGCTTCATTTAAATTTATTACCGCTACGTAAATACCGAATTACAGGATTAAAAATATAAAACTAAAGTTAAAAATTAAAAATTGCTAAGTTTTAATCATCTACATCCGGTAATTCGATAACGGTGTAGCGGTGGTTAGTTTAAAATAACCTTCAGAATTAAGTTTTCTACATGAATGTCATTCTGAATTCGTAAATATTAGAATGAATTACTGCTCCCACTAATTCGATATTGATGTAGCGGAATTTTTTATAAGAAAACAATATCAAAATTATTGCTTACTATTGCCAAACAAATCCTGGATATTAAATTTGTGATTTTCGGTGTTTTAAAGCTTGAAGTCCGGTAATTCGATATTGATGTAGCGGCTGCCAGTTCAAATATGCTTCGAATAATTTCGGATAATATGTGCCAAATGTACGAGGCAATTTTAATATGTAAGTGTTTGAGTTTGAATAGATGATACCCATAATTCGATAATTCTTTAGCGGTAATTTAAGCTTTTGAGCGCCATTGTTCATATGTGAATTGGAAATACATTTATGTAATTGAATATTTCCAAAAAATTTTGAACACCATCAAAGTAGTAATATGTGTTGGCAACATCTGGTGTTTCAAAAGCCACAACTTTTAACCCAAAGAAAAATTGAATCCACGTCCACTTCAAGAAATTGACGTTCTTGAGGAAGAACTACCCCCTTCCCCCTCGGGAATTCAGGTAATGATACGTTAATTGACTGGAAGTTTAGCGTAGATTACGTATGTGACATGCATTATTGGCTGTCAAGTAATTGAACAGCGGTCAAAATATTTTTCCACATTTTTTTTGAATTTACATATTTATATGGCATGCAATGAGACGCAGAAGATACGATTTCTTATGGTTTTCTTTAGATTTTCTTTTTAGGTTTTTTTACGTTTGTTTGGTTTTCTTCTTAGGTTTAAAGAATTTTTTTAGTATACATTTAGAAAGTTTTTGCAAAATTTGACTTTACCGCCAACAACGGATGTCATATTTGTAATCTACGCTAAATTTCCGGTCGATAAACAAACGGATTCACGGATTCTACAAATGTTTCGAAATCAATATTATTGTTCATTTACTAAAACATTTAATGAAATAGTTTTTTTTGTCTAAACCTTCTATCGGTAATTATTCTAAAAATTAATTGCTTCGTGACTGGCGACGCAGAGTAAGATTCAAACAGTCGATCATGAATTCATTCCAACCTTATTTATAATTATTCTGCAGTAATAAATTGACTTGCTAAACCTAATTTTTTTAGTTTTCCGTTTCGGTTCGATTCCGTATGTTCTGAAAAACGAAACGAAACGGTTGCATCACTAGAAGCAACCCATCCCCTTTGTGGCGCTGTAGTCCGATTAAACTCTCGATTGTCTTGTGGCGAACCTTTCACCTAAACTGAGACACACTCCGATTGCTGGAGCAAATAGGCATAAAGCCCAAATAACCAGCCCATACGAAAATAAACTAAATTTGTTTTACCAACAGTTCGAACCACCCCACTAATTTTTTTGATATTTGACCAAAAGGACCCCCCAGGGAACAGGTAGGGTTTTCCTCTATGCCTCCCATAAATAGCCAGAAAAGTGAATCATGTCCTACATTTCACTATCAACATCAGTCAGATGTCCTCTATCACAATGTGAATATAGTATATCTCTAACTTTTCACAATTACCACACTTTTGTTGGTAACTGTGAAAAGTAGTTTCGCGAATGCAAATAAATCTCTGCAGGCGTTTTAACAGAAAAATTAACTAAATAAAAAGCATACAACGATAGAAAATCGCATTTTGAATAAGTTTTGTCAAAAAATATTTTTAGGAAAAACCTTTATTCCCATATGTTTTAGTCAAAGTTGGAAAAGTGAAAAAAAAAATTAACAATTAGCTAACATGATCCTAATCGATTGTGAAATTATTTAAATCAATTATTCCGCGGTTTTCGCTAAGTTGTCGATATTCTCATAGTAACGGCTCTTGAAATGGGATAAACAAACTGTCTTCCGTTTTGAAATAGACATTAGCAGCTGCCGCTAGATTTAGCGCCTTGGTGCTGCTAGATCTAGCAGCACTCAACTTATTTTCAAAAGCTCGACCATATATCTTCTGCACGAGTTTAGCTACTATTTTTAAATCAAATTTAGCAACTTTTCACCACGGTGAAAAAAAAATTCATAGTGGCAGGGCTGAGCTATTCAATATAATGTGTCTATAAATTACACGGTTGAACATTTCTGGTTAATTTCTTTTTATGAAATAGCCTTACTATAGCTGATCCTAGTCTTTCGACTGACATAAAGCTGGGTCCAGAATAATTGATATCTGAATTTAGAAAAATAATTGAAAAGTGAAGCTGCTAAATCTAGGGGCTCTGCTTGAAAATCTAAGGAGCTTGAGCTCCTATATCTAGAGGCTGCTGCTAGATCTAGCGACATCGGCGCTGGCAACATCTCGTTTATTGAAACTAGTCGTATTAACCTTTCCTTATTATTTAACCTTTCCTTAAACAGGTTTATTTCCTATGCACTTCAATTGTGACAAAAACAAAAAATTTTTTTTTTCGATTAACAAAATAAACGAATTACATAATTATTTAAGTTATTATTATTATAAATTAGTGAAAAATTGTCGTGATCAAGGTTGATTGGCAAGATGAAAGAAGGCTATAAATATATCATGTCTGTTAGCAGGCTTCCAAAATTGCCCTTACCTTTATTAGACGAGCTCTAATTTTTTATGTATATAAATTCTTGAATTCGTTCGGTTTGAGAAACTGAAACTTTTTTTTGACACTTGTTCCTATCAAATGTGTTCCCAAGTCCCTATGTTAAGTTTTGAATTACGAAATAAGTTGTCATTTTGCATGTGCTCTGCATTTTCAAGTTATCTCGTTAGGCATGCCATGTGATATGCAAATTGGAGTTGTCAAATTTTGATACAGGTTTCGCCAAACACACGGTTTGTTTCCACTAATTTAAACCTATAATTCATATCTACTTAACTCGCTATATACCATGCGGACAAATATTTGTCCTATCAGTCAGTTTTGGAAAAATTTAACATTACGAAATCGAACCTGCCATTTTGAAATTTTAGGAGTTTGAAAAAATAACGGTATTTGCATTGTACAGTGCCTTTATGGGGCCAATTGGCTTCAAGGATGAGACTTTTCAGGGAATAATTCCGTGGTATTGTTGTGAAGAAAATATTATTGAGAGATGATACCAGATGAATAAACCTATGAATAGAATTTTTTGCATGTTGTGACCAATTATTTGGCCGAGAGAATTTGTATTTTGAATTTTTTAGATTCCTGTGTTGACAATGCATTATCTAAGAAAAAGTGTCCAGAATTGGAAGTAGTGGAACATTTTCTGAGGCTCCAGCTATTAGTTATCGCGGAGGGGCTAGGCTTGGTAAAAGACAGTTTGTTCTAGCTTTGATTTCGGAAACTCAGTGTAACGTCTGTTATTTGCTTTGCTTTCACTGCCCGTTGATCAGGGATAGTGCATTATTATTAGTAAAATTTTCTTTCAACAATTCTAATTTCTCATAGCAAACTTATTTAAATTGTTAGTAAATTACAGAAGGATACTGCACTTTTTATGAACAACAGACAAAGAAAATTAAAAGTTTTACGGGAGTTACTTCCAGTATCATATCAATAAGAAATCTAACTAGAAATTTTCAAAACTTCCCACACTGCTATGATTATAGCTTATTACGTATGGTAGTCGTAGTCTTTAGCAAAAAATGTTAATCGTTTCTGTATTTCTGTTATCCAAAATTGTAAAAGAAAATTTACTACTTCTGTAAGCTCAACTTTCAATATTTATAAATCATGTATCAACATTTCTTTGAGAAATAAAAAAATAGTTTACAACTTTTTCGTTTACTGTAGAAGTATTTCCTCAATTGTTTTGCAATTAATTGATTATTGTTTTCTTATTTTATCGTTTTTATAAAGAATTTTTATAGCAAAATTCAAAAATATACTACGGAAGGTAGGCAACACTACAAACCCCTAGAAATAGGAGCAAAGCACCTATAAATAGCAGCTTACTTATAGCAGCAGAGCTGCTAGATATGGGGTCCACTACATCTAGCAGCAGAGACGCTACTTCTACGGTATTATCCATAATGGATTTCAAATTCTGAACCTCAGCTCGAATTCGGCCAAGGTGAGCTTGACCGCTACTCTTCGTTCAAAATCAATTTGGGATCCACAATGAAATTTATAATCCGGCTCGGCCGAACCTAGTTTCATTCTGGATTCTAATCCGAGGATCATGCTTGATTTATTTAAATAAACAGGCACGAACCATATGGTTTTTTTCTTTTCTTCTTTCGCAAAATTTAATTAAATTACTTTGAGAAATGGAGCCTGCCTCCTATTAAAGTGACAACTGGTTGTAAAGCGACCAGTGAGAAATACACGGAAGCTGAAAAGTCCCATGTGATTCAGCTGATTAATCAATACAAACAAGTAATCGAACGTAAAAAAAAACAGATTTTTGGACAACTAGTCGCAAGAAAGGAACTTGGCAAGAAATATCTCGAAAGTTCAATTTTCAGTTGGGATTCACTAAACGGAACCAAAAGCAATTGCAGAGTCGGTGGAAAAATAGCAAAAGCTGAGCTAAAAAGGATGTAATTAAGATTTCGTTTGAGTGCACTCATTTATTTGAAAATTAATTCATAAATGTCAAAAAATATCTTTCAGGTTTCTAGATTTAAAAGAACTCTAAAGAAGACTGGAGGAGGGGAAAAGCCAGATGACCTTACGCAGGAGACAAAGCAGATAATAGCCATTGTACCTAGTCAATCAAAGCCGCTCGACAATCCTTATGACTGCGACAATGAAGAAGGCAAAATAATTTGAATGCCATTTTATAAACAAAATATATTTTTTATTGATTACAGGGAGTCTACTACTGTTGGTATTTCAACAGCCAATACCACATTGACTTTATTGACTCAGATGAGTACCAGTCATCAGGCCAACTGACGCCTAGTAATGAGGAAACAATTGTTAAGTTACACCGAAAGGAACAAAAAATTTTAAAGGTGAACAAAACATTTCTTAATAGTTCAGTAGAAAAAATATCAAAAGGGTGAATTTGATTTAACAACTGAAATGTGTAAACAAAAACTTACAAGGCTCCATCAAAGTGGGAATGGAGATGGGCAAAATAATAATAGTTTAGAAATATTTAAGTTTAAAAAATATAGTTTAGGGAGGGTAAATTTTTGTTTACACGTTTCACTTGTTAGTTTACTAACTAAACTAATTTTCAATTGATACTTTAAGGATTGAGTTGTTTATTATAGGAGTTCGTAGTAACAAAAGAAAGTACGCTGATGCTCGTTCCTCACTGGTTGATATGGAGTATGAAGAGCAAGGGCTAAGACTCACAATCGTAAGAACAGAATTAGAAGATGCCATCACCAAACGAGATACTTCAATAGAACGACGAGAATTTAAATGAAGAAGCAAGAACTTGAAATTGAAATTCTCCAACAAAAACTTTTATTATAAGTGTTAAGTGTGAGGGTGAATTCTATGGTTTCGGTTTAGGACCTCGTTGAGGAATAGGACTGAACGGCCTATCAATAAGTTTAGCTTTTAAGTGTTACAGGAGTAAATATATACTTAATTTTTGGAATGAGTTCTAATTATAAGATCTTGGCAAGATTTTCCAGAGTGTGAAAAAAATTATCCGATTTCGTAAAATCTCTGACGAATTTCTGCAGCGTTGTTAAATGTGGGAAACCTACTAAACCGTCCCCTCATTCTTGCTAGCAGTTTTGACACTCGTCAGATTATTCGACTCATTGTTGACTGTACTACTTTAACATAATCAGCAATTACTAATTGAAAACTACCTATACTATAAACTCGTAAGGCGGCGGCTAGAAATTGAAGGATTGGAGGTAACTGACATCCCGTTTAACAGCAGATATCAAATCTAACTTGATTAAATCAACAATGAAAATACATATATCTTTATACATATGGTACCCAGGGTTGTTACTAACTGGTTAAAACTGGCTGGTTAATAATTGGGCAAAAACCGGTTATAACCGGCCTGGCTAATAATGGGAAGGTGGTCAACAATGGACAATAATGGCTAATAATATTTTTTTATTTTGACATAACATATTTTGAAGAAGAGGGCGCAACCAAGACTCATAGTTTGTGCAAACAACACCCTTTTTACAGTTTTTATCATCCTAGATACAAACACCAATACTCCACCACCCATCAGCAGTGCATACTGAACCAAATACTATTTGCCCCTTTCATTTTCATTTGACTTTCAGAAACCCTATTGCACGTAACCCTTTCGTTTAGCTATCAATTTTTAATTCGATTTTGATTTTTTTTACATTGTCTCTCTCTCCCATTCTCTTTCTCGTGATTCACGAAATAGAAGGTCTACCAAAAAAACCAGGGAAGTAAACGGTGTTCATAAGTTATCGTTTTGTTATAGAGTTTTACGCAGTTTGGAAAAAGGAAGTGAAGATAAGGATAGTAATTAAATTGTGGTGTTCAGTTGATACAACAAATGTTTTCCTCATTATTAGCCATTATTGTCCACTAGCCATTACTAGCCATTATTAGCCATTATTAATAGTGGTGCGTACCATGGTTAATAATCCATTGTAGCCGATTAATAATACAAGGCGGTGACGTCATACCAGGGTTTTAAATCCTAAACCATATATTAAAGCTTATGGTATTTGAGTGTAATTGCGCTCGTGACCTGATTACCTCTAGGGAATGTCCCAAACGAAAATTTATAATCTAGTTAAATTTGAATTTATAAGTAAGGAAGTAAAGAAAAGATTACGAAAATCTACAATTAATTTGGGAAATTGAGACAATCCACCTCTGCGCATGTATTTATGGCGTTTAGATAAAAATCGTCCAGATCATCCAGACCGACCAGTTAAGCTAGTCAGCCGGACAAATGTTTTCATCCGGCTAAATGGCTAACCGTGATTGTAAGATATAGTGTTGTTTTTAAATTCTACTGAAAATGGACCATGAGGAGACTGTAACTTCGAGCCACCGTCAAATATCTGATGATGAAGAGGAATCATGTGAACTCCTTAGCGATGTTTTTGATGGTTGGGACAGCGATTGGCAAGATTTGGAATAAGTTTATAGTTGCTTTCTTTAGCGATAAAATAAACTTAACATTAGACGCCCTCGAGTATAAGACGCCTCCAAACTATTCCTCCAAAAAACGTTTGATAAGACGCGTCTTATCCACGCGACTTTCGGGTAGTAATTTGTGCTACTTTAAAATTTCCAAAAAGTGGAAAGTTTCCACTACCCATTGTGAAAATACTACATGCAGTGCTGGGCACTTTTAGTAGCCGTCCCGTCTTTTGACTTTTAAAAACTCGACCCGTCCCGTCTCTTTCCTTTTTAAAAGTCAACACGTCCCGTCCCGTCTTTTGAGTTTTCAAAAGTCAACTCGCCCCGTCCCGTCATGAAGGTTAAAGTCCTGGAATCACACGTGGAACGTGAGGGAGCAACCGCTCTGCGCTCCTATAATATTTCATTGAAAAAAGTAAACGGTGCGCTGCAGTGGTCGTTTCCTCATTTCTAAACTATGCCTATAACTTCATGAAAAGAGGTGATAAAAATATACAGATTTTGGCATAGTCTTCTGAAATGGTTGCTCCAAGTAACCTTTACAAAAAATTTTTTCTAATGTAAATATATTGATTAAAAAAATTTTTTTTTATCGCAGGACATTCTTCCATGGTCTCATGTTGCTTTAATTCAGGGAGTTAACACAAGTTTTAAAAATACGATTTTTTAATAACTTTATTTTTCCAAAAATGTTGAAAATTGTATTCTTGTTATACAGGGTGTTTTAAAAGAAGGTCCCGCTGTTTGAAATTCAATAGCGTTTGTTCTAACTGTCCGATCCTTGTTACATTTGGTGGAAATTGAAGCTGAATAAATAGAAAAATTGACCAGATTAGTTGTGACCAACTGTGTCAACAGTTGCTAAGGTCAAATTAAGGTCATAGGTCCAGTCCAGGATTTTAGCATTAGGTTGGCATGGAGAAATGGACGTAAACAACTACTAATTTTTCTAAATAAGCTGCTTGGTTACTGGAATTTTAACTACTCACCAGATAATTGCACAAATTGAGAACAAAATTAAGTTTTTTTTTATGAACAATTTGTAATATTAATTTCTCATTTTCACCTTTGCACAGTGGGGCCAATGGTCCAAAAAATAGAATTAAATAAATATTTTTCCTAAATGTTTACAAAATGGCCGAAAGTCCTGAAGTATGTTATTTGAACAACAAAAAGATGGTTTAATAGTCAAACTAAGAATTTTCACATTAAAAGTTGAAAATCTTAACTCAAAAAATTTTTTGCAAATAGATTTAAGTTTTCATTGATACAAATGAAAGAGAATAGGTGGAGAATGGTTTACGTTTCTTCACTGTCCAACTTCAAACTATCCAGGTAACTCATAACTTCCGGCAGTCCGCTTGAATCTTCTTTCTCGTCGTCTTCAGAGTCAGACGAACTACTTTCTTGACATTCAGGTACTGCAAGGAGGTCGATGACTTCTGTTGGTAGTGGCAACTTGTTCCTTCGTCTGAGACGCGTGTTGATGCTTATTTGTGCCAGAACAGGGTCAGAAGTATCCATGGACCGAAGGAACATATCTTCAAAATTCGCCTGACGACTATGATGTCTTGCGTGTGTCTGTCTGAACTGCTTGTAGTATTTATTTCTGGCTTCGGATGCTTCTTCTCCCAGCATCCCAACCGGAAGGACACTATTTACTATGATTTGAGGCCCATGGATAAGGATCTTGTGGACCGTGGCTGGCATTGGATACCAACTGTAGAGTTCAATATATAGTTCGGCTGTTGACCGGCAAAGGGTGGCAAATTTAACAGGGTCAACTGGAAGCGCGCAAGAAAGTCCAATGAGTATAATTTTGAAGTTTTTGACGAGTCGCTCATCTAGTCCCAGCAGTTCCGAAAATAGAACCTCATTTTCGAAAGCTCGCCGGGCCGTGTTTCCGTCATTTGTTGTTACACTTCCACCAGGTTTTACTTGATCCACAATGAGACCCATCTTATCCCACAACGCCTGTTTCACTTTGTTTTTCTGGCTCTGGAACTCTAATTTATGAGCTGTGCTTCTCATCTGCCAGATTTTTATTGGGAGCCTGTAACAAATGTGTAATAGGCACTCAAGAATTCGAATCCATGAGTGCAACGGGCTGATCCCGTATTGGAGTGACAACGGATCCGGATCAAATGCTTCTGAGTTGATCTTCATTAAGTTGTTGAAATCCTTCGGATTGGACTTGCAAATCGGGCAAGTGATCATGGATTTGGTGTTGGTGATGAAATTCAAGACTTTTCCGTCGATGAGAGTCAAAAATAAGGAAAAATGTGTCAAAACTAAAGTACCGTCTTCTGCCAAATACTCAAACACTTGTAGTTCGGAGATTTGTTTGTCCATTTGTAATTTTTCTTCTTTAACGTGATTTTCGGATTCTTTAACATACTCCAACTTGATTGGACGACACGTCCGAGCAGATTGGGAAGTCCTGTTATTCCATAGAATAGTTCCGGAATTAGTGGAAAGCCGAAGAGGAATGAGGGTTGTTGCGAACAAACTCTGGTCGCTCATTGGCTGGCTTGACGAGCTTTCGTACTGTTGCTTGTAGGGTGAGAAACCCGAACTTCCGTCGAATCCCCAAGAACAGACGAGGACGCACTCACATACAGTTTGAGCCTCTTGCTTAAGTGCACTAACAATAACTTCGAGCTGAAGGTCGATAATGCGTTTGGAGGTGTGATTCAGAAGCTGTTGTAGTGGAACGACGGCCTTAGTTTCACTAAACGTAATACATGACTTTGGAGGCCTACACTTTGACTTTGCAAGTCTCACTTCTTTATATGAAGGATAGATATTTGAGTTTTTCGAATTTGCACTGGAACGTAAAGCAGTGTATTGTTATTTTGATAGTGAGAGATCTAAGAGTAGACCCAATGCCTCTTCTGGGGAGTATTTTTCTTGCAGCTTCGCGTCGGAAAATAAATTCCTTCGTATTTTTGACGGCCTTGAGGGACTTCGTAAAGTAAGGCTGAGCACGGCGGCAAGATCCCGTTTTCCAGCGGCTTTTGATGCGAACTGAGCAGCTTTGATTATTTTGATTGGGTTGTTGTCGTTCGATTTACTTAATTCAATTTCTATTTTCCGTTGACTCGATGACGCCATCTCTTCGTAAGGAATTCGTCGCCTTCCAACGGGTTGAGATGTTTGTTCCGGGCTTGGTGGTTCAGAAGCAGCCAATGTCAAATCCGGAATCTGGAATACAATTGAATTCTTTATGCAGAATTTTATAATGACACGTAAAACAGTTTGAACTAACCGTGAATTCGGCATCAAGCCACTGGACGTTCTGAGTCTCGTACCTTTCTCGCGTTCGCCTCGCTTGTGTCCATTTTTGGTTGTTTACATAAAAGAGACTTTTTACTGAAGCTTCCAGTTGCTTCAAATTGTCCTCTTTGATGTCTTCTTGTTTCAAACTTAGAGTCGATAAAACGAATCTAACTCCGTTTTCTCGCGACACTGACATCTCAGCGGAGTTAAAGTTGTTGATGACATCTCGTCTCGTTATAGGTCGCCGTCCTTCTGCCATTATCTGGATTTGGTTTTTCAGGAATGAGTTTATGCTAAATTTGCGTAGAAAATTGGACATACCTTATCAACAATATCCAAACGTATCGAAATACACCGAATCTCAATCGCCTAACGTTTTATTAACTAAACTTCACCTGTCATTAACAAATTCCACGTGAAAGTAGCGTAAAAGTTGTGTTGACAAAAAGACAGACTAGCAGGATTTGAGAAGGTGTGGCTCAGCCAAGAGTGAAAAGAGGCAGCTGGTGGCAGCAGAGAATCTTCCCTATATATTGCTCTACAAAAGCCACCCCATCAGAAGTTCTTAAGTGCACAAACTTTTTCTAACTTTTCAAAAATGCTGGAGCCCTATCTCTGCAATGCATTTTAAAAACTTTAAATGCACCACAAACGAAGAGGAGAAGCTTTGGCGTTCTCATATTTTCGGAATATGTGGACGTCCATAAAGCAAATAAAGTTAGATGTATAAAATCAAAATCTAAAATGTTGCTTTAATTCTATTTTTTGAACCATTGGCCCCACTGTGCTTTGGCGCAAATTTCAAATTTTAATGTCATTGACCCCGGATTCACTTTCGATCCAATTTTTTCTTACTTAATGTCATTGACCCCAGATTTACTTTCAATCCAATTTTTTCTTACTCATTCTATTTTTGTAATTCCGAATGTCTTTCAGTAAGAACTCGTCTGGAAATTACGCTAAAATCAGAAGGAAACCAAGTCCCAACAACTCACATCTAAGTTTTCATTTCATAAAACGTCCGAATTGTTACCGATGTGACCAAAGCGAAAGAACAAAAATTTTAATACATTCCTTTTTACGTTAGTAAACTGCATGCATCAGCTGTCAGTAGTGAATTTTTTTGTTCTTTGGCTTTGGTCACTACGGTAACTATTAACATAAGTATAGAATCAAATTTGTGTAGTATCAAAAAAAGTTTAGGGATATCGAAAATTCTAAGAAATTTCCAAATGTAATCCAAGACCAAATTAATCCAATTTTGTTCCCAATTTGTGCAATAGTCTAATGAGAAAATAATATTCCAGTAACTAAGTAGCTTATTTGAAAAAATTAGTAGTTGTTTACGTCAATTCCTCCATGCCAACCTAATGCTAAAAACCTGGACTGGACTTATGAACTTAATTTGACCTTAGCAACTGTTGACACAGTTGGTCACAACTAATCTTGTCAGTTTTTCTATTTATTCAGCTTCAATTTCCACTAAATGTAACAAGGAGCGGACAGTTAGAACAAACGCTATTGAATTTCAAACAGCGGGACCTTCTTTTAAAACACCCTGTATTTTTGATTTTTTAGATTTTTTTTAAATGGTCAACTACCGAATCTAATTCAAAGCACTATGCAAAAGACAAAAATTTTTATCGCCTTTTTTGCCGGACTTATGACCAGAATTTGGAACCGTCAAAAGGAACTTTGGCTCCCTGTCTCATTTAAAAAAAACCTAATAAGAAAGAACAGACTTACTAATAGTCTGAATTCAAATTTGTATTTAGGTTTTATTGGACTGGAAAAAGTGAGCACCCTTTGGTTTACTCCAACCAAGTTACATCACTAGTCTCAGTCTCAGTGAGACTAGCGACACGAACTAAACTAAAGCCTGTAGAAATTTTATTTGTCGAACTTGAAATTGTCGTGCCCGCTTTAGTAGAAAAAAAATCAACTCCTGCTCCGCCTTCGACACAAGATTCCGCTCCCGCTCAGCTCTCACATCTGAAAAAAACAGCTCGCCGGTCCTTCCGTAATGAAAAATTTAGCTCCCGCTCATTCGTAAAAATGCCAGCTCCCGCTTTTGCTGCTTAAAATGGCTCTGAGCAGGAGCGAAGAGCGCAATCGTCAAGAGAGATCTGCCAAGTTCCATGTGTGGTTGGAATTAGATCAACCATTTGAGGCGATAGGTCGGCGTCATCATTGTGATGGGTTGAATGGGTACGGGTCCCGACATTCCCTTTCGTTAGTAGTACCAACAGTCAAGGTCTTCATCACTGAAGAGAAAAAGCATCCCACACAGTTGATCGTACTGAGCTGAGTCTATTGCGCCGAGACTACCAGTCCGTAAAAATTTTACTCGTCCCGTCCCGTCTAGTCCATAAAATGCTTACTCATCCAGTCCCATATTTACAACTTGTTCCGTCCCGTCTTTTCATTTTTCAAAAGTCAACCCGTCCCGTCCATAAGATTGGACGGGACGGGTGAAAAACCAGTCTTTGATAGACCCATCACTGAATAGATGGTTGTTTTTTAGAATTTATTTTTCCATCTCTTGTTCTCACCAACAAATGTGCACCTCCCACTACATCCCAAGCACAATGATGGGCAAAACCCAAATAGTGGCAACATTTAGGTGGCCAGTGTTGCTTGAAACTGGAGCTGCGAATGACTCCCAATTGTTTTCTGAATAAGA
Organism: Holacanthella duospinosa; assembly: GCA_002738285.1. NCBI lineage: Eukaryota > Metazoa > Arthropoda > Collembola > Poduromorpha > Neanuridae > Holacanthella > Holacanthella duospinosa. The sequence continues at coordinate 596,735 of NIPM01000017.1, read as the reverse complement.
GTCAAGTGACCCATCACTCAATGACTCCCACTTTCGTAAGGTCAGTCATGTTTTAAATTTACTGGCCTAACTCTGAGTCATCTGACTGACTCAACCTTAAGGAATAAGTCGGAAAGGTCACTGAGTCGTGCCACTGAGTCAATTTAAAACTTATAACTGACTACGAATGTGGGAGGTAGTGAGTCAAGATTGAGTCACTTGACTCTTACTCAACCTTGAGGACTGGTTTGAGAACAGTCACTGCATCATTCCACTGAGAGTCAATTTAAAACATGAGTGAGTACGAAAGTGATAGTCAAAGTTACTCATGACTCTGAGTCACCTGAACCTGAATTAAGCTTCAGGAGTGACTTGAGAATTGATTGTAATTAGGCGAACGACTCATTCCTTCTGAATCAGTCATATGACTCAGAGTTATGGCCAAAGGGCTTATGTATACTTTCTAAAAAACAGCGTTTTATTTGCTTAAAAACTTGTCAAAAATTGATGAAATACTGATAAAAAAGTATTAAAAAAATGATTAAAAATTTTTTTTTTTTTTTTTTGTTAATTATTTTGAAATTTTAACTAAATAACTCGAAACAAAAGCCAATTGTGTGAAAATTTAAAAATCTTAAATCCATTAAGTCAATTAAAATCAAACATGCAAAGCCATTTTCCCGCCCAACCCCTTAAGTAGAATTTGCCCAACTATGAATAGCGTCTGAGGTGGGTGTTTTGGAAACGTAACTTAAATCTCAACTGGCGGAAAAAAGGGAGTTGTTAGCATCATCATAAGCATTAGGTCGAATCATAGGATTCCATCAAATGAAATGCTATGATTTTGAAATGAAATGCTACTCCATCAAACGGAGAGAAACTCTTCTATGAATGGTGTGATGCTGTGGCACAGATGAAACATGGAAAAAATTTCGAACCCGATCCACGAACCGATCCAACAGGAAAAAAGAAATCGAACCCGATCCAAGAATGAAAAAATAAATCGAACCCGAACCGCGAACCGATCCAACATTCTAAAAATCTTTTGATCCCGAACCGCGAAACGATCCGCGAATGAAAAAAATTATCGAATCCGAACCACGAACCGATCCAACAATGAAAAAAATTATCGAACCCGAACCACGAACCGATCCAACAATGAAAAATATTTTCGAACCCGATCCACGAACAGATTCAAGAATCCAAAAATAAATCGAACCCGATCTACGAACCGATCCAAGAATGAAAAAAAATGTCGAACCCGATCCACGAACCGATCCAATATTTAAAAAAAAATTCGAACCCGATCCACGAACCGATCCAACATTATAAAAACCTTTCGAACCCGAACCACGAACCGATCCAATAAGGAAAAAAAATTATCGAACCCGATCCACGAACCGATCCAACATTTAAAAAAATTTTCGAACCCGAACCAACATTTTAATATTCTTTCGAACCCGATCCACGAACCGATCCAGGTATATTTCTACCGATACCGATCCGATCCGAACCGTGGTTCGATTCCTGGATCGAGTTTCATCTGTCTAGCTGTAGACCTGAATATTTACTGAAGGTCACCGGAGACAAAAATTCTACTAATAAATTTTGTTCACCTGCTGATTCCAAACAAAATTTGTAGTTGTTTATTTTACGTTTTCACAAATGACCTGACGTTTGACCTCAAGCGGTCACCACAGAAATAAATGTCATTAGGAAAAGTTAGTCCAGTGAACCGTTTTAAGCAATACTTGTAGAGGTTATTTGTTCGCTCAAGAGGATGCAGAACACAGATACGAAATTTTTTTTCCTGGGAGGATCTAATGGGAGAATATTGGCACCCCTTTTGTGCAATCCAACCGTTCTTTCGCCAGGGCGAACGTAACTTTACTTACAATTTCTGAGTTATATTTCCTACTTGATTTAATTTGAGTTTCAACTTCCAAGTGAAATCCTTACCTTGCATATTTAAATAAGCCATATCCCCCTCCAGGTTATTCCCTTCACCATCATGGCTACTTTGATCTTGCAAGGTATCCATGGCTTTCGAATGAATGAATCAAACTACAAAAATGAGTTACTACCAAAGCTCGGCGTTTGATTAAGGGATCTGCTCGGGCTCTTTGAAATTCTCCGCTTGGGCTCTGCTCGGGCACGGGCTTTTTCTAAAAAACAGCCTTGTATTCTGCTAGGGCTCGTGTTTTTTTGAAAAATTATCCCTGGGCTCAGACTCTTTTGAATATCCTTTGTTGGGCTGTGCTCGGGCTCTTTTAAAAACTTTGCTTCGGCCCTGCTCGGGGTCTTTCGAAAATTTTCTTTTGGGATCTGCTCGGGTTCGGACTCTTTTCAAAATTTCCCTCGGGCTCTTCTGAAAATTTTTTCTTGGGCTCTATCTCCATTGTATGAGTTCTTTTCGCATTTACAGAGCGAAAAATTAGGCTCTAACGGGGATACCTGTACTTCACCCTCAACCCACAATCCTACACTTAACATTTGGGCAAATTTCCCACATAGTCAGCAACCAGCTCAACCGCCGATTATAAAATTTTGAGTTTACATAAGTAAACATTTGACTGTTTAACGACTGCTCAACTTAAATTTATTTATTCTAAATAATTTTATGGAGAGCATACCAGTAATTAGTTTGTTTCGGCTCTTTGGAATTTCATCCAACAGCGAGAATTTTGACTCCATTCTTTCAATGATGCTCTTCACATTGACTGTGTTTCATATTTATTGATTAGCAGCGGAAGAATGAGCATTGTAGTGATCCAGCAACTGCTGGTATGACTCCGCTGGGTATTTATATTGATATTTTATCACAATTAGTTCAAGGTTTGGAGGTTAGCTCATTAACAGAAATAAAATGCCTCGGAAACGTCTATAATTAAAAAATTTATAAACGTTAAATTATTAACTAAAGGTGAAAATATAACGTCCATACTAGTCTCGTGCCGTATCAATTAGAGATGATCATTCATATCTTTCTCTGAAACCCCATTCGCAATTCGGTTTACCATATACAAAGTTGTGTAATTGGCAGGTGAGCAAGTCGCTGAGTATGTGGGAGATTCGCCTAAATGTGAAGTATAGGATTGTGGGTTGAGGATGAAGTACCGGCATCCTCCGTTACAGCATAATTGGTTGACTCTGTACATTACACGCTCCTCATGTAAATGTCCATCAAGTATGTTCAATGCGCACTAAATATACAAATATCCTATGCGCATAAAAACCTCCAATTCCCACGTACAATATGCATTGCTCATATAAACGTTCACAGCACATGTAAAATGCCTACGGCATATGAAAACGTGCTATGCGCATATATAATGCGTACTGCGCATCAAACCATCTGTAAATACATGCTTTCTTCGCATGTACAATGTCTAATGCGCATGAAAACGTCCTACAATACGCATTGTTTAGTCGAATGACCACTGCGCGTGTGGAATGCACAATGCTTATGTGAATGTCTACTATATATTGCCGACAACGCATAAAAGTGCCCATTGCGCTTACACAGTCTGTATGGCGCATACAAAAGTCTTTGACTCTCGTTTGGTGTCATCATTTTCAATTTCCCTTTGGGCTCTTTTCTTGCTCGGGTTCTTCTGAAAACTCTCTCTTGGGTTCTGCTCCTGCTCGTTCTCTTTTAAAATTTTCATTTTGGGTTTGCTCGGGCTCAGGCTCTTTTTTTAGAAATCATCCTGTCAGTTCAACTAAGAATTCTCATACTTTTCCTCAACATTACTGCTTATTGTGTTATTCACACAAGAGCAAGAGGCCAGAACCGGGAGCACAAATCGCCGAGCTTTGGTTACTACCTTCCAAATCACATCATTGTATACTATACTATTCCTCTTCCTTGTGAAGCACTAAGAGGGTGCATAAAGTTAGCAGATCATCACCATAAAGTTAGCAGAACAGCAGATCAGCGCGTAAAGTTAGCACCCTAGCACCATAAAGTAAGCAGACTACCCTAAAGTCGCGTGGATAAGACGCCCTCATGTATATGACGCCCTTGTGCATAAGACGAGATTTTTCCCGCTTAAATTTATTTGCATCCTAAGACGCATCCCGCTGATAAGACGCCCCAAATTTTGCTGCAACGTTCATTGTAAGATAGTGTTGTTTTTAAATTCTACTGAAAATGGACCAAAAAAAAACAAAACAGACTAGAAAATCCTACACAGTTAGTAAGAAGCTCGAGGTAATCAATTTAAAAATCATACTTTGTCTCACCTAAAGATTTAATAATATTTTAACTTTAGATTATCGACATGCAGAAAAAACAACAAATAGAGAGACTGGTCGTCAGTTCCATATTTCTGAATGTAGTATACGTCTCTGGAGAAAAAACAAGACAACATTATTGGCCATGACAAGGACAAAAAGACCACGACGTTTCAAATCTAAAAAGTGGCCAATTCTTGAACGAGAACTTCGTCAATGGATTCTAAATAAGCGACAAAATAAATTTCGAGTCACTACAACAGCTGCTAAGCACCAATCAAAAGTTATCGCAAGAAGACTTGGAATTGAGAACTTCAACGCCACAAATGGTTGGTTCGATAGGTTTAAAAAACGAGCATCTGTTCAATTCTGTACATCTGTGGGTCAAACTTTAGCTTCAGGTAGTAATATAATCACCAACGTACCATAAAATATTTTAGTTTAAAAATATAATTATGAATTTTAGATCACATTGAGAAAACTGAGCTATTTCGTGCCTATATAGCCGAAAAAAAGTGTTCATGGCGTAAAAGTCAAAAGCATAATCAATATGGATGAAGTGCCTTGTTCCTTTGATCTTCCTGTATCAAAGACATGGATGAAACAGGAGCTGAAGATATATCATTTGTTACCACTGGGTCAGAGAAGAAAAATTTTACAGTCGTTCTTGGTGTTATCGCGAGTGGTGAAAAATTAACTTCAATGGTCATATTTAAACGTAAAACTATGCAAAAAGAAAAGTTTCTTGACGGAGTAATTGTTAAAGTTAATCCTAAAGGATGGATGAATGGACAACTGATGGAAGATTGGATTGAAACGGTCTTGAAAAAGTGAGGTTCTGTGTTCTTTGAAAAACTCAAACCTACTGACTGTTTATTAATTTATGACTCTTGCACGTAATGTTTAATTTTAATTGTATTTAATAACCATATTGTGTAATTTTTAATTGTATGATCTAATTTTAGGGCACACCTTAAAGAAGTGAAAACGGCGGTAAAAAGTACAGCTATACTTGCAGTTATCCCGGGTGGCTTAACTAAATTATTACAACCACTGGATATTTCTGTTAACAAAACATTTAAATCGAAGTTGCGCATTTTATGGGATGAATGGATTATGAATGAAAGTTCAGCTACTTATACGAAAGGGGGAAAGCGAAAACATGCTACTTACAGTGTCATTTGTGAATGGATCAAAGCAGCATGGAAGGACATCACCCCTACCATTATAAAGAGTGGATTTGAAAAAGCAGGAATTCATTCCTATAATGAAGAGTCTGAAGACCATGACCATCTTATAGATAATTCAGACTCTGATCCGGAAGTCATGGAAACAGATATTGACCATGAGGAAACTGTAACTTTGAGCCACCTTCAAATATCTGATGATGAAGAGGAATTATGTGAACTCATTGGCGATGCTTTTGATGGTTGGGACAGCGATAGTCAAGATTTAGAATAAATTTTATAGTTGCTTTCTTTAGCGATAAAATAAACTTAAGATTAGACGCCCTCAAGTATAAGACGCCTCTAAATTATTCCTCAGAAAAACCTTTGATAAGACGCGTCTTATCCACCTGACTTTAGGGTATTAGGCCAAAAGCATAAAGTTAGCCGACCACAGAATTAGCACCATAAAGTTAGTAGATCCGCACCCTAAAGTTAGCAGATATGCACCCTAAAGTTAGCAGATCCGCAAAAGTCGATCAAAAAATTTGACCGTAAAGTAGGCTGATCAGCAGATAAGACCGTAAAGTTAACAGATCAGTGTTAGCCGACCAGAAAATAAAACCATAAAGTTAGCAGATCAGTGTTAGCTGACCAGAAAATAGACCGTAAAGTTAGCTGATCAGAAATCGTAAAGTAGGACGATCAGAAATAGCCGACCAGTAGATAAAAACGTAAAGTTAACAGACCAGTAATTTTTTAACAGCTGATCATATCTAACAGATGTATTTGACAAATTGCCATGCGCTGTAGGCATTGATTGATCATTAACATACGCAGTAACCATTGCTAGGAATTCGCAGTAGTAAATACACTGTCATAGAAATCCGCAGTAGTAAATACACTGTCAGATATTCGCACCTATAAGCTACCATCGTATCAAATAAATGTATCTGACCAATTAACATGCGCAGTAGGCATTAATTGATCATTATATCCTAAGAAATGAATCGGTAATTTTATTAGATTTAATATATTGGAGTGATTATATATTACAAGCATTAGAATGTTTTTAAAATTGACTACTGCATGTACTTGTAAATTTTGAAAAAAACGTATTTTGTTTTGATAAAATGATCTATACTAGGAGTGTAATCAAGCATGCGTGCCGGATATGCGATATCCGGCAACCAAAAACCGCTGGACATCTGGCAAATCTGCCGGAGTTGGTATCCACAACACATAATTATATTATTATATTATGATTTTATATAATTATATTATATATTCATTAGTGTGAACTTATGTGTTAGGTATTTTAAATAATTATTACAGATTAGTGCAATTGAATAATATCAAACATATTCTATAACATTTTTTGAATTAATTCTAAACTGATTTTCTAATGAATTACTTACATTTGACAGCGAGGAACTCTAAAATTAGAATTAAGTGATGTGGGTCAGTCTAGGCACACCATGCAGGAGTGCAATATGTAAAAAATTCGGTAGTAATTTAAGAGATAACTTTCCCATTCCCACTTGGTAAAAACTTTGGAATTCTCCGTCCATGGGGATTTTCCATTATGTTTACCCTGAACGGTTCTTCTATATGCAGTCGTGTCCAAGGCTTTACAAATTATACCACACCGGATAAAAATTCCAAAAAATTCTTTCATAAAGTTAACACTAGGTGTGTTCAATCCATCAGACCCTACACGGTGTTTCACAGCTGACACAATTCCTGACTGTGGGTCAATAGTGCACACGGGTGTACCATGTTGTCAAATAATTAGTAGTCAAGTGAATAAAATATTATATAAGGGATAATGACCATAGTTATAATTAAATTTGTATATACTTTGTATATATATGTGTATCAGATGATAAACGACATACTTTGACATAATAATGGACCCGCATATATATAATGCATAAATATATTCAATACATGTCAGTTGTAAAATTATGAATTATGTGTAAAGTATACAATATATAGTACAATATAAATATATATAATATAAAAATATATAAATGATATATACTAATATAAAAATATATAAATGATATATAATATACAAAAATTATATACATATTATATATTATTTATAGAGGTATTTCGAAACTTCGAAAACTCGAAGACTTCGACCGAAGTCTTTGAAATATCGAACCTTCGATCTTCGAATTTTCTTGCCAATCTTCGACGAAGTCTTCGATCAAAGTGTCGAAGGTTAAATTTCTCAATTTGAGCGTTTCTACTTACACACGTTTTCATTCATTTCATAAAATGATATCATTCGTTTATTGTTCTTAGTTTGAAAATTTAATTAAACTACTTCCAGTACGCGGAGAAATGCTTACCTTTCTCCATCATAACTTAAAACGAACTGGTGACAACTACAAATACTAAAAACTACTTTGCGTTTAATTTTATTTGTTATAGAAATAAAATTCTTATTTCTCAGTTTACAACGTAATGGAACGTTAAAATGGCTTCCGCTTGTTATTACTATTCGATAGACACCTCACATAGAAATCCTTCGAACCTTCGATCTTCGATTTTGTTTTTTTTCGTTCTCTTCGATCTTTGATCGAAGGGAAAAAATGCCCTTCGCAACACCTCTAACTATTTATATAACATATATATTTGAATTAGACGTTATGCGGATATCCGGCGCTTAAAACTGCCAGATAGACTATCCGCCGGATACCTGATACTTATAGGTATCCGCGCGGATAATTGGTAACAGACTTGGGATTATACCTGTGGTATTAATAAAGCACTCCTTGACTTGAGTAACAGTACGTGATTGGCTAATAACAGGTCTGAGCTCGTACCTATACTTGGATTTGCTTTGTATTAACAATGAAATCTAGTCATCTACACAGCAAATCACCTACTCAGTTTAGCCTAAGTAAGACCACTTGCCGAATATATATTGCCTTATCCGTACCTGACATGTTAAAAAATATGACAAGCGCAATTTGCAGTGAATTTGATATCGAAGATTAAATTTTGTAACCACACAGGATGTGTCGATTAACACGGCATGCATTGGTACTAAGCCTTCCTACGCAATTTCCTTTTCTTACCATCATCATTTGCATATTAATCAAATCCTGCGCGATGGTAAAATTTTACCATCATCCTTGCAGAGGTGACACATTTATTTACTTATACCATCAGCCCTTCCGTGTGTTTCCGCCGATTTCCCGTTGGTTCCCCTCAGCCCTCCCGTGGGTTCTTGCAGCCTTCCCGTGTGTACCGGCAGTCCTCCCGTGGGTTCCCATCGCCCTCCGGTAGGTTCCCGTAGCCCTCCCGTGTTTCCGCAGCACCCCCTTAGGTTTCCGCAGGCCTCCCGTGGGTTCTCGCCGCCCTCCCGGGAGTTCCCACAGCCCTCCCGTGAGTTCCCGCAGCTCTCCCGTGAGTTTCCGCAGCTCTCCCGTGGGTTCTTGCAGCTCTCCCGTGAGTTTCCGCAGCTCTCCCGTGGATTCACACAGCCCTTCCGTGGGTGTCCGTAGTCGTCCCGTGGGTTCCCGCAGCCCTTCCGTGAATTTCCGCAACATTCCCATGGGTTCCCGCAGCTCTCCCATGTGTTCCAGTAGCCTTCTCGTGAGTTTTCTGTCCTCCCGTGGGTTCCCGCAGGCTACCCGTTGGTTCCCGCAGCCCTCCCGTGGGTTCCAGCAGTCCCCACGGGTTCCCGCAGCCCCCGCGGGTTCCCGCAACCCTCCCCGGGGCCTCCGCAGCCCTCCTTTTTTAAGAATGTTTAGGTTTGAAGGTATGCCAGTTTTTAAGGTCTATTTTTGGTTTTATTTTAGGTTTTTTAAGGTTTTCTTTAGGTTTTTATTTGTCTTTTTTTCAAAGTTTTTTTTAAAGGTTTGCTTTAGGTTTTTTCAGTAGCATACCTTCAACCCACTTCTTGCTAATCTGTTCTCCAAAATATCCAGACGATCTAAACTCATTTTATCTATTTTTTAACAAAGCACAAAAGTCCAAATAATACTACTGAACCTTACTTGGAAAATCCTAAGTAAACTTTGTTTTTGAGTACAAAGTCATACCTAGGTTTTGATTCGTAATACAAATCTAAATACAAGGTACAACTTATCAAATACTTAAGTACGACTTTTTACTTCAGTATCGGCTTGAACTTGAACATAATTGTTAATATGAATTTTTTTAATCCAATCACATACTCTTACTTAAGTACGGTTTATTAATATGGCAGTGAGTCATGCGATTCTGACATATTGAGGGCCGAATAACCAATCCTTCATTTTTTACTTTGGAACTCCAATCTGGGTTTAAAGTCATACTTTAGCATCACCATTTTAGCTAGTGAACCTGAACCAACCAGAAATTGAACTTGGGATCAAGTTCAAAATAATTTTATTATAGAACCAACTAAACTTTACGTTGCGTGTGCGTAAATTTTCACGGACTGACTAAAAAACTTAACGGTAAGGTTGACCGAACAAGTTACCACAACTAAAACATTAAACTTCTACTTCAGACGTGGAAACGTCTGTTTCTGGTTCACTTTCACTGCCGAGAGTGATAACTAGCTTACACAGCATAGTTCAGCTACCAATTGGTTAATACGGTTGGATTCTACCAAAGGGGCAGCAGTAAATTTTTCAAATTTTTTCTCTATAAGGGTAAGTACAAAAAGTTATTTCTAAGTAAATTTTTTTTTTCAAGTGCTATATGACCGATAAAATGACCTAAACAAAAGTTGTACAGCATGTTAAGCTGAGAGTAATATTGTGGCACGGTGTCCATTTCCCCCTTCTTTAACTATTCTTCTTAAATTAAGATTCCGATGGGGTCTTTTTCTTAATTAATTATTATGATACCCTTTCGGGTTTATTCCGTGTGGGAAAGATTAACAATGTTGGGACTGGGCTCGGATTACCTCATTTATCTCATCTTCCGAGATAAATCCAACTTTCCCAGATGTATCTCTGGTGGCTAGATGTTTCCGAGTTCTGGATCTTTGGATGTTCCGCGGATCTCAGATGATCTGCGGGTGATATAGATCCTGAGTGATCTACGGATCTCACAGACTTGAGATGATCTGCGGATCACATAGAACCGGGACGATCTGCCGGTCGTCCAGATCCGGGGTGTTCTGCGGGTAGTATAGATCTGGGATGACCTGCCGATCTCACAGATCGGAGATGATCTGCGGATCACACAGATCCGGGATGATCTGCAGATGACAATGATCTGCGAATCACAATGATCTGCGGATCACGATGATCCGGGATGATCTGCAGGTAGTACAGATCTGGGATGATCTGCGGATCACAATGATCCGTGGATCACAATGATCCGCGGAGCAGGATGATCCGGGATGATCTGTAGATCACAATGATCCGGGACGATCCGCGGATGTCAATGATCCGGGATGATCTGCGGATCACAATGATCCGGGATGATCTGCGGGTAGTACAGATCTGGGATGATCCGCGGATCACAATGATCCGGGACGATCTGCGGAACACACAGATCTAAGGCGCTCAGCGGGTTGGACCGATCTATTACAATAAGGACTATGGGTACCGGACCCGTTCAGAGTCTGGATCTAGTTATCGGACTCGTCCCAAACTTTGGGACAGTCACTACTCTACTCCGATGTCTGGTACTGTAGTCCAAACTCTCCGGTGGGGGATGCGACAACCCTGTAGGGAATATCGAAATCGGTTCTCCAGACTGTGAAAACTCTTTTTCCTGTCTCTGGGGAAGTTGAACAATAGCTTTAATCTGGGGACTCCTATTGTCTTGATCTACGGGGGATCCGGAGTCCACTCTCTCTGAGATCCCCGGGACTTCTCGACCCGCGGGTGAACTGAGTTCTCCCCGGACTACTCTGGGATCTCCGGATCACTTTATCCGCGGAGGAAGTAGGTTCTCCCCGGACTCTCTAGGATCTCCTGACTACTCGATCCGCGGGTGAACTGGGTTCTCTTCGGACTACTCTGGGATCTCCGGATCACTTGATCCGCGGGTGAACTAGGTTCTCCCCGGGCTCTCTAGGATCTCCTGACTACTCGATCCGCCGGTGAACTGGGTTCATCCCGGACTTCCTGGGGGTTCTTCCGTTCAACTAACTCAAGTCTAAGGAACTTACTGGTGGACCGAAATCCACATCTTCCCGATACCTTGAGGTCGGGTTGCACTCTCCCGTTGTGGGGGATTCTGTGGGGGATCAATGAAGTATTGGGTACCGAGTGTGACCGGAGCGTCCGGCCTCTGTTTCTTATCTACAGGTGCCTCGTCCAGCCCAGCCACACCGGAGGTATCGGAGACCGAGATAACTGAAGATAATGTGTGATGTCAAGGGGAACTCGAAGAACTAGTGCTGTTCATTGAGATGTTGTTTTGCCACGCGGGACTTCTGACCTTGACCAAAGATGGAGCCCTGCCGAGTCCACGGTCTTCGAAGGGATGGGGAACCTTTGACACTACACATACACTTACTGTTCCGACGGGAAAAACCTTGCTCTATCTCTCTCTTTCCTCTCCTAACGGATCGAATCAACACCAATCAACCCTACAATTAAACACTGAAATAACTACCAATTTTTCTCACACAACTTCGATACAGTATCACTTAAGAGATTTATTATTTTACTCAAGACAAGAACAATAAAGAAACAAAAATGGAATGAACTTCCTTCTTCCCTTCCTTCTTGGACGAGAAACAAAAACGTAATGGCCACCTCCCTCTCCTCGAACGAGAGACAAAAACGTAATGGCCTCCTCCCCTCACGAAGCGAGCGCTTAGTCTCTATTTATGCTCTCGGAAACCCTGCCACAAGGAGTGTTCACTTCCCTTCTTCTGGGAATTTGTATGAGTCAACTCCCCAGTCCTTAAGACAAAGGAATTGGCTCGTAGAAACCTCATCCGTTCAACATGTTAAAATTCCGAGAATCATAATACCCGGATGCCTGAATAGCTACCGGATTTTCCGCCATGCCACAATATTTCCTTATAGTAAATTTTTCTGTGATGACCCATCGATGTCACATGTCAAGATCAAAAGCTGTGCCACCTATAAGTAGTGATGAAAACTTTCCTTTCCTTTCGTTTTTTGTCGGAAACGAAAAGGAAAGAAAAGCATCAGGTTGAAAACGAAAACGAAAACGAAATCAAAATCCTAAAACGAAAAGGAAAGGAAAGCAAACGGAAAGATAAGGAAAGGAAACGAAAACGGTATTTTTTACAAATTGTTTTTTTTATCAAATTTTGCAAACCAAACGAATTTTTTTTCTAAAGTAACATCCTCATAATAACAAATAAAAAAAAATATTATGCAACAATTTGGTTAACTTTTTTCTTTTATTTGTACACTCAACAACCACACTTCATTCATCGCATTTAACTTTTTATGAGTAAACTCAAAACTAACTACTTGTTCGCATTATTTAGGAAAATCCTTTTTCTGTTTCCTTTCCTTTCCTTTTCCTTTTTTTGGAATCTGAAAACGAAAAGGAAAGGAAAGGAAACGAATGGATTCGTTTTCAAAAATCCTAAAACGAAAAGGAAAGGAAACGGATTTTCGTTTCCGTTTTCGTTTTTAAAGGAAAGCATTTCATCACTACTTATAAGCGATAATTAACACTAATACAAGTTATTCAGATTGTTAAACTTTTTCTGAGATATTTTTTTCTGAAATGACCCATCGAGGTCACAGGTCAAGGTCAAACCTCAGGTTTCTCACAAGTGATGAAATTACCCAAATAAAAGTTGTTCAGAATGTTAAACCGAGTAACTTTTTTTGCTTATATTCCCAATGAGTATTCAGTTCTAGTAAGTAAGCATTACCTTTTTCTTAATTTAGTTTGATCTTGACCTGTGACCTCGATGGATCATCACAGGAAAAATTTCCACATGGAACAGTTACTCAAGTTTTAACATTCTGAATAACTTTTATTTAGGTCATATAATCACTTGTGAGAGACCAGAGGTTTGACCTTGACCTGTGACTTCAATGGGTTATTTCAGGAAAAAATCACCATAGGGAAATATTACTCAGTTTAACATGCTGTACAACTTTTGTTTAGGTCATTTTATCGGTCATATAGGACTTGAAAAAAAATTTAACTTGGAAAAATTTTTTTGTACTTACCCTTGTGGAGAAAAACTATGAAAAATTTACTGCTGCCCCTTTGGTAGAATCCAACCGTATTAACCAATTGGTGCTGAACTATGCTGTGTAAGCTTAGTTATCACTCTCGGCAGTGAATGTGAACCAGAAACAGACGTTTCCACGTCTGAAGAAGTTCAATGTTTTACTTGTGGTAACGCCTGTTGTATACTCTATTTGTTCGTTGTCGTTGCTACGCCATCGCTTACTCCGATCGTTATTTTTTCAATATATACTTTGTCCATTCGTTGTCGGATGATTTTTTCTTCGCTTTCTTTGCTCGTGGTCACGAGAATTGCTAGGAGAAAGTATATAACGGACTTTTTAGAAATGTTTGTTTTGTCTTTGTGTCATCGTTGTCTTTCGAAAAAGTTGAAGCAGTGTCAACTTTTCGGAAGAAAAAGGTTGTATTTTGAAATCAAAACAATTGATATTTCAATTTTTCAACTCTGTTGGCATTTCACAAAAGTTTAAAAAATTTTTATTTATTTTTTTAACTTTTTAAAACGCAAAGGCAACACATCAACTAAATAAAGTATACAACATTTTTACTTTGTCTGGTTGTCGTCGAAACAACACCCAAACAACACTCTGAGAAAGTATATATTCATTCTCTCTTCTTCCCTATGACAATTCTCGTGGCAAAGCACGAAAAATGCAAAGTATANTCGTCGAAACAACACCCAAACAACACTCTGAGAAAGTATATATTCATTCTCTCTTCTTCCCTATGACAATTCTCGTGGCAAAGCACGAAAAATGCAAAGTATACAACAGGCGTAAGGAGTTCGGTCAACCTTAAGGTACATTTATAGTCTACGGAAACTGGAACCGTTACGGAAAGCTAGGCTTTCCGTAAAAGTTTCCGTTCAGTGTGGTGCATTTATAGTTCACGGATATAACTCCGTCCCGTTTTCTCTCCACCACGGAACGGAAAAAAAGGCTTACGGAAAAATAGAACTGAGTTCTATTATTCCGTGTGACGATCCGTCAAATCTCATTTTGACAGTAAACATTCATACAAGAGTTTGGCGGGAATACTTCAATTTTAAATTTTACAATAAGTGTCTGTTTCTCTTTTCAATCCAAACTTTTGATTACTTAATCACGTGACTTTTTTTCGAAATGAGAGTATAAATTAATCCACGTTTTTGAATCCGTTTAATTTCCGTAGACTCCATCCTGAAATCAATCCGTGAAATTTTCCAGCAGCTTTTCCGGGACGGATCGTATTTCCGTAGACTATAAATGTACCTTTANAAATCAATCCGTGAAATTTTCCAGCAGCTTTTCCGGGACGGATCGTATTTCCGTAGACTATAAATGTACCTTTACCGGTAAGTTTTTTAGTCAGTCCGTGAAAATTTACGCACACGCAACGTAAAGTTTAGTCGGTTCTTATAATAGTACCAGTACCATATTCGTACCACTTTGACCTCGAGTTCAGTGATCACAATCTTGACTCTGAATCAGAATCATGAACCAAGCTAAGAGGTTGGTTCAGTGAGGTGATCCAATAGATTTTATTGGGTATTATTGAGTCTTATTTATAACTTTGTCTACTAAAAAATTCTTGTAATTGCATCAAATTCTTCTTGAACTGCTGTATCCCAGAGCATTAATAGAATATTTTGATTATCAATTTTGATTACACGTTCAACAAAATCAACACCAATCGTTTTCTTATAGTCCCGTGTAAAAACACCGCGAAAGAAACGTTGGATCAGGGAAGACTTATTTACCGAACCGTTTCCAACAATCACAACTCAAAAACATGTATAAAAAATTAATTAATCATTTCATTTAGCCTTAATGCTTTATAATTTTTATACCGAAGGTTAAGTATTACTATTATAAAAACAAAGAGTTTCCAAATAAGTTATATAAAATCTATTTTTAATTTTCATTATTTCTTAATCTCACTCAATTCAGTAACAATGGTTATATAAATTATAATTAAAGAATTCTATATTTCTCGCATTGAAGTTTCAATTTGGAATTTTTATGATCTCGGTTCTCAAATCAAAACTCAGAAAGATAAGTCATTCGACCCTGAATTATAATATAAAATATCGAAGTCAATACTACAGAGTCACGAATAAACATGGAATCAACCATTCATTGATGACGATCCACATGTCATGAATCATGAGAATATTGAGGACCAAGGACAACCAAATTATGCGATTTTTCACGCCAAATTATGCGATTTTTCACGCCAAATTATGCGCTAAACATTTCAGTTTATGCGTTTTTATGCGCTGAAATCCGACTCACACAACTAGTTCTAAAGGTTGTAGCATGTTATATTTATACGCTGTTTTCACACTATCGCAATTTGACAACATTAAAGTTGAAAACCTCTACAACTTTTCATACTTTTCAAATTTATGTTTAACGAAGCACAACATTTAAAAAAAAACAATAAAAAAATTCGTGTTCATAATTTTGTGGAGCATTCAGTGTTGTTCCGCTCCACCAATCTTTTTTTTAAATATTGTCTTACTGTCAAATTAATTGTTGAAAATCCAGTCCTACAACATAATGATCCCATTGTTGTATTAATCACAGTCACAATAACCATAAATCTGTAATTTCTAAATTTTAACCTCTTAACTAGTAAATGCATTTAGCCGCTTTTCACCTGAAATAACTTTTCTCTCCAGTTTTCTACCGAGACTAAAATTTAAGATCTACACACTGATACTGCAGGATATGGTGCCGAGGATTGATGCGTTATTATGCGTTATGCGTTACGCTGTATTCATTAAAGTTGGGCATTATTTGGTTAACAACAGCAAAATTCCAAATTTCTCCCCAAAATTATTCAATATTGTGCAAAATTATGCATTATTGTACAAATTTATGCAATATTGTGCAAAATTATGCAATATTATGAAAATTTATGCAATACTTTGAAATTATGCAATTTATGCATTTTATGTGGGATAAGTTGGTGTCAATCGTCATAATTTTTCTTGATCCAGTGACACTAGAAATATGAAATAGACGATCAGGGTTAATTACGATTATGCAATTTTATGCATATTATGCATTTGGTCGTCCTTGGATGACATTATGTAAGAGGTAAGCTGCCACTTTGAGGTTGAGACAGGGATTGCCACAAAAATATGGTTGGTGGTGGGGTATGATCTCACGGCATAGGTTTTCCGGACCTAACCCGTTACCAATTGTGCTACAAAGCCTAGTTGGACAATTCAATCTTGCATCTCAGAAATGAATCTGTATTTTCCACTACCATAGGCCATATCCTTGTTACTGGTCATTCAAATAGTCAAACTCACACAACATTAATTTAAATTAGAAGTATCACAGAGCCGGTTGTACAGTGCAACCATAATTAAAGTTTCCACTACTAAAATTCGAATTGTTTCCGCTTAATTAAGGAATCAAAATTTAACCGAAACAGAAATATAGCAGTTATTAAAGGATAAACTAGAAATGCAAAATTCCGCATTAAAAAAGTAAAGGTTACATTAAATACAGCCAAAAAACTAAAGTGAAAGGAGAGAAAGTGGCCATAATTAAAGTTTCCAGTGGTTCTAATCCTAATATTTCTAAATTGTTACTAAGAATTTTTAATTTTTTTCAACAGATTATAATTAACTAGTAATAATTCGATAATATCTGAATTATAAGTAATGCCAATTTTGTCTATAGCGACAATGGCAGTCAAAACGCAATTTTGCAAAGTTGATATTGGGAAAATTGTATTTGACAGATTGCTAGTGTACTAGCAAAAACACACCCCTATATCAACAATTTCGTAAAGAAAAACGAAAACCCGAGACCCAAATTGAAACCAGGGTCTAAAGAAAAACTTTCACCACGGGACAAGTGTCGGATAATTATCTCTGGTAGCAACAAATCGACTTCTTTAAAAAATATCAAGCCTAATTTGAACCTCTCTGTATGTCCGATATCGTTCGTAAACCGTTCGAGAGTTGCTGGAGAAATCCAAATGCGTTAAATTTGCAAAAACTCAAGAAGCCGCCACTTTCTCCAGCCCACAGGGAACGTCGATTAGTTTGGGCCAAGGAGAAAATAACTTAGAACAAAAACTGGCGCTCTATCATTTGTGGGGACGAAAAGTAGTTCAACCTTGACGGTCCTGACAAGTTTGCCTTTTATTAGCAAGACTTGCGCAAGGAGAAACTTTTATTTTCCAAAGGGTATGCAGGAGAAAGTTTTGTATTGAATTGGGAGGCGTTCAGGTCCCATGGCTAATCATCTCTTGCTTTTCTACTCACCGCCAAAACACTATCGAGTATCAAAACCATCCGTTGCTTAAACTAATCTCTCGTTTCCGACGCTTTTGGCAAGGTAATGGCGTCTTGATGCAAGACAATTCCAGTTGCCACACGACGAATTCCAAAAAGAACTTTTTCCAACAAGTGAAATTCTAGTGGCGCTCGATCAGCTCTTTCTCCAAGATTTAAATCTGATCGAGAACCTATGGGGCGACCTCGTGAGAGAGATACAGTGGACCACAATACCATGGGAGCGGGGCACTCTGCTTCTGATTTTTGGCGCGCGATGAAATTAACGCGGGTTTACTTACAAAAACCGCTGGGAAATATATTAAAAGAAAAGTAGTTTTGTCAGACAGACATTTACTTCGGATTTTATGAAAGTTGAATTATAAGATTTCAAGAAGATTTGTCAATTTTTCTATCCACAAAACGAAGGGAGCACCAACTTTCACTTTGCTTTCTCCAACATTTTGCGGTAAGTAACTTGACGATCCTAAAAGTTTCTTTTGCAGTGACAAACAGTATACAGGGTGAATAATCTTTTTTAGTAGCCTAGAAAGCATGCTTTCACATGACGTCATTTTTCCATGTCACCGCGAAGCGGTTTTATATTAAAATTGACAGTCGGCTACGGCAGAATATTGAAAGAAATAACCAAAAGCTACATGTGGGCGGGATTTAGATTGAAAAGAAATGAGAGTGTGGCATATGCTCCGTAAGTAGTCTTCACTTTTTGTCTCAATTGAATTGAAAAAGTGAAGACTTAGTTAAGAAGCATAGTGCAGCAGGGTCATTCCTGGACTTGGTTTTTACTCTCAGTTAAGGACCAATTAGAATTACAGCATGGCGTATTCGCACAAAAATAAAGCAGAGAAGCAGAGTGAGGGGTCGGCAGGTTCTCTGTTAAGCGAGGTGGAGTAGATCCCAAGGTATCATACCCCATTCTCTACTTTGGCTTCATTCACTCAACTAACCACCTCTCACCATCGCCATTGTAGAATCCTCTTTCTTAAAAAATAATCCTTTTGATTTGATATCCGCAAATATTCCAAGCAACCACATAGGTTGGGAGGAGCTATGGTGAAAGTAGAGAAAGAGGGTACTAAAAAAGATTACTCACCCTGTATATAGATTATTTTATTTAGCTAATCTGTTTAAGAAAATCATAATGCCCGGAGGGACTCTTCTGACAGAATTTGAGCGTGGTCAGATTTCTGCATTTCGTGGAGCAGGGCTTGGATACCGTGAAATCTCAAGGAAACTTAATCGATCAGCATATGTGGTGACATCCTGCCAAAAGGACCCCGAAAATTATGGCAAACAACGTTTTCATGGAAGAAAGTCTAAGCTTACTCCACGCGATAAAGTATAGTACTGTGGTGCGAGCTGAAACTGAGCGGAATTTAGACGAGCTGAAACGACAAACGCGGAACTGAAAAACCCTTGCGGAAAGCTCTTCTGAATGTCGTTTCAGCTCGCACTTTCAGCGGAGTTCAGTTTGGCAGTATTCTGGTCACTAACGGAAATCAATCAAATGACTTTTTTTTTAAATAAAATAAATTGTTTTAGAAAAACCAAAGTTAATTTTTTATTTGAAAACAATTAGTAGGTCAGAAGATGATATAATAATTGCAGCGACAACTGCTTTATTATTAAACAAAAGGGAAAGACGGGAAAAGTATTAAGTTAATACATATCTCAAGCTTAGAAGATCAAAAGGAAGCTACTCTCGAGATGTAAGTTTTAAATAAATTAAGAAAGTTGAGAAATTTTAATAAATTATTTAACGTAGGTGGAAGACATGATTCAATATAGCTCAGCATTTGAAGAAAATTTCCATATGACTGTAGAAATGTTTGATTTACTTTTGAATTTGATAAACGACGACCTCACAGCCAAGGCTCGGTCACGCCTTGATTCAATATCACCGAGAGAGAAACTTTGTATTACTCTTGAGTAAGTCGTGTAAAACTTGGGGATATTAAATACTGAAATTAAAATAAACTTTTTCTAGGTTTCTGAGTTCGGGGTCAATGCAAAGACATATTGGGAACTGCTACAGAGTGAGTAAGCAAAGGATGGGAGTTATTATTGACATAACGTGTGATCTACTTTACAAAAAACTACTTCCCCTGTATATTAAGGTAAGCAATCTTCAAAAGGGTACAAAACTTAAATTGCACTTTTATATTTTTTTCTTAGACTCACAAATTAGAGAATTGCCTTTAAATTTCTAACCGGTTCAATATACACTGGAACTTTCCGAACTGTTCAGGGGCGATTGACGGAAAACACATTGAAATTACGTGTCCGTCTAACTCTGGCACTCTTTTTCATAATTATAAGGTTATTAAGAATTGACAAATTGAAGTATAAATAACTAATTGGCTAATGATTATATGAAATTCGTAGAAATATTTCAGTATAATTTTGATGGCTGTATCTGATGCTGATTATCGGTTCATTTATTTTGACGTTGGAGCCTTTGGAAGCGAAGCGGATAGCACAGTATTTGAAGATTGTAGCTTTGGTGAAGCATTAAGGAATGGAACACTTGATATACCAAAATCAGCCGCGATTGCTGGAAAATCTACTCCATTCTATTTTTTGGGAGATGATGCATTTCCCCTTCACAAGAATATAATGAAGCCTTATAAACTAAAACGAAAAAATCAAACTCTCACTTCTGCGCAGTTACATTTTAATTACAGGTAATAGAAGTATATGGTCCCATAATATTTCTGAGTTTTTTTTTATATTTATGTTTTAGATTAAGGCGAGCACGGCGTTGTGTTGAGAATTGTTTTGGGATATTGACTTCACGATGGAGACGCTTAGCAGGACCAATGAATATGAAACCGGATAGAGTACAAAAGGTCATCCAAGCCTTTTGTGTACTCCATAATTCTTTAATGATCCACTCACACAATTTCTATTGTCCATTGGGGTTTGCGGATGTCTTAAAACCTAACGGAGAAATAGAGCTTGGGACATGGCGTGAAAATTATAAGAATATGGTAAATATACAGCCTCAGCGAAAACGTAGGCCTTCTGATGTAGCCAAAATAGTGAGAGATAGAGTATGCACTTATGTAAATTCAAAAGAAGGGTCAGTAGCGTGGAGAAAATAAATAAAATTATCATTTTTCAAGGCAGAATTATTTATTATTCAATAGTTTCTAAAAAAATAATTTCCCTTTCATGCTTCTTTAACTCAGCATAAGTTTTATTTGTGCATTGAATGTTTAAATCAACAATTGATTGAGGTAATTTGCAAAACATCCTATCCAAATTTGCAAACTTCGACAAATACTTGAGGGTTTGTTGAACTGAGGAACTACCTTGCCCGGCGTTTTCCTTTCTCAATTGCACCAGCTCTGTAACCCCTGAGTAATTTTTTTGCAACACTATTGTAGTCATATTGGTTTCCTTCCATTTTCCTAACACCTGTTGTATACTTTGCTTTTTTCGTGCTTCGTCACGAGAATTGTCATAGGGAAGAAGAGAGAATCAATATATACTTTCTCAGAGTGTTGTTTGGTTGTTATTTCGACAACAACCAGACAAAGAAAAAATGTTGTATACTTTATTTAGTTGATGTTTTGCGTTTGCATTTTGAAAAGTTGAAAAGAATTTTTTATTTTTTTATTTTAAAAAATTTTATTCCGAAAAATTAATTTTGATTTGTGAATTACGAACAAAGTGTGGAGTTTTATTGCTATTTTATATTAGTTTTATTTAAAGTTAATAATGAAGAAGAAAAGTTGATCAACTTAGTTCGACAAGAAAACTGCCTTTTGATAAATTTAATCATAATTACAAGAATAACACGTTGAAGGAATCAACATAGACTGAAATTGGATTTGCTATTGGCAGTGATGGTAATTTAAAAACATTTATGAAATATTTGATGAAAATAACAGTTATTTAACCATACAGGTAAAACTGTGAAAAATCTATGGTGTAAACTTCGGACGCAATACATGCAATTTCTTAAGAAGCTCAAAAAACTTTGTGGAAGTCAAGGTTTTATGATGCCATATTTCAGGCATGAGAAGGCGTTGGCTGTTGGCATTTCTAAAGGATGCACCTGAATTACAGGAGAAGTAAAGTAGAGTTCGTTAATTGGATAGTGATTTGAATAATTTTTTTATGATATTACACACAGAACGATATCAAATTTGACAGTGGAATCTACCTTTGAAGAAACTAATGAAAATTTCGAACAAATAATCCCAGGAATGGAATTATTTGATGCAGAGGAATTGAATGATTTGGGTATCGAAGTTCCTGGTACACCTGTACTAGCTTCTACAAAAGTACTTTTTCCTCGGAATAAGCAGATGAATCTATTAAGATCACATTCAGGAGTTAAAAGAAAAAATAATTGAAGTGTCCACATCAAAATGTAAAAAGTCTAAACTTGTCACGTCAACCGTGTTATTGCAATTCAACCAAGTATTAACTGGTAATTTGTTTCACGAACAAAACCTATCTAGGAATACAAACAACTCCAGCCGAGTCGGTCTCCAGCTCCATTCTAGACTCCTAAATTTGTTTGAAACTAAGACAGAGGTGAAAAACTTTTACCTCCCTCGTCTCGTAATCACAAAATTAAGAATTTTCCAACTTAAGTTTCATAATAAATCCACTCTCAAGACTTTCATAATTGATTCATGATAATTAACAACATTTAGGAATTAGTCAACTTACCTCCGGTTTAGACTTACAGGTTTCATCCAGTCTGGATCCATTTTGTTGAAATTTATCAAGATAGCTTCAAGATTTATCTTTTTACTTCAATATGAAAAATTTTCCATTCCATTTCAATACCACAGGTTACGTCAATTCCATTTCCAATATTTATTTATGATACATTTATACTTCCAGTCTGCATACGAACTGCTTCCATTATGTTAAAAAATTTCCATTTTTGTAAAGTTGACACTGGCTCAACTTTTCTTCCAATGGGTGAACTCTGGATTATATTTTCGTCTTTTAGTTAATAGTTGAAATAAAATTACAACAGGCGTTAACGCCTGTTCTTTACTTTATCTGTTGGCTGTCGTTGCTACGCCATCGCTTATTCCGTTCGTTATTTTTTCAATATATACTTTGTCCATTCGTCGCCGGATGATTTTTTCGTTTTGCTTTCTTTGCTCGTTGTCACGAGAATTGCTAGGAGGAAGTAAATAACGAATTTTTTTAAATGTTTGTTTTATCTTTGCTTCATCGTTGTTTTTTGAAAAAGTTGAACCAGTTGAACTTTTCGGAAGAAATAGTTTGTATTTTGAAATCAAAACAATTGATATTTAAATTTTTTAAATCCGTTTATTGTTTTTGGTTCAAATTGAAAGGTTGTACAATGGAAATTACGACAGAAGTCATAATTAAAGTAATTGTAATAAATAGAATAAGGAATAAATTGAAGCGCAAAGCTCGAAAAATGTATATTAGGCCATTATTTGCAAATCGTGAAGTGCATGGATCAAGTTTCCTGGTCAAAGAACTTGCAGTTGACGCTCATTATCATCATAAATATTTTAAGTAATTCGAAACATTGTAATTTAAAATTTACATGGTATGATATGTCTTAAAGTTTAAATTTGAATTCACAGAATGAATAAATCTAGTTTCGACGAATTGCTTACCTACATCAAAATCGATATTGTTGGTGCCAAAACCCATATTAGACCAATATCACCACTTGAGAAATTGGCTATCGCGCTTCGGTAATATAGCAAATCTAAACAAATAATTGGAATTAGTAATGAATAGGTTCAATTTGTAAGTGCTTAAATTGTTTCAAGTTACTTGGCTTCCGGTGACTCAAATTTCTCTAGGAATGAATTTTAGAATTTCACCATCGTCAATTGGAAAAATTATTCGAGAAGTCATTGACGCCATGAATGAAAAATTAAGCCCAATTTATCTTCCGGAACCAAATGAAAAAGTATGGGAAAAAAATGAAGGATTTCGTAAACGATGGAACTTTGACAACGCTTGCGGCGCCGTTGACGGGAAGCATATTAGAATTCAATCGCCTGCGCTTTCTGGTTCGACACATTACAACTACAAAAATTTCTTCTCATTGGTGTTGATGGCAGTCGCTGGACCGGACTATTCATTCACATACGTCGACATTGGAGCCGCTGGTTCTCAATCTGATGGCGGAGTGTTTGGAAGATCTTCCCTTGGAATAGGTCTCAACAACGGAACTCTTAACCTTCCCCCGGCAAAAATGGTGGGACATACACTACTTCCGCATGTATTATTGGGGGATGATGCATTTCCTCTAAGGTCAAATTTGATGAAGCCATTCCCAGGCAAATTTTTACGCGGGATAGACGTAACTACAGACAATCAAGAGGACGAATGGTTGTTGAGAATGCATTTGGTATACTATCTGCTCGGTGGAGAATTCTTCGTCGAACAGTAATCGGTGATTTTAACTTCATAAAAAAATTGTACATTGCTCTGTTTTACTCCACAACTATCTGATTCCAAAAAAAAAACCTAATTTCAATCACCAGCGATATCGATAACGATGGTGATATTATTCCTGGAAATTGGAGAGAAGAACAACCGATGGAAGGGCTAGACTACCAAGGTTCAAATAATTATACAACCAATGCTGCCGAAATCAGATCTCTAATTTCATCATACTTCAACGGCATAGGAGCTGTTGCTTGGCAAGACTCAAAAATTTAACTCGTTTACTTGAATCAGATAGGATACAATGATACAGGTAATTGTTAATTGGAGAATTATAATTATCACTACTCAAAATAATTTATATTTTTGTTACAGATTTTAAGGTTTATATTATAATTCGAAAACTCAATCATTGCACAAGTTTCAGAGTTTTTCTTCTGATTGGTAATGAGCAAAAAAAAATATGAATAAAATCGTAAGGTCAATGACCTTCGTAATATATACATAATTCTGTTCAGTTCATTAACCAAAATTTTTTTTAATTTTTTTTTTCAAAGAGAAAAGTACTTCTAGGATTTTCCTACCACCAGACCCATCCTATAAAGATATGCTTGGAACTGATCTCAATTTGACATGTGTTGCTGTAGGGTCACCAATGCCTTAAGTCCGGTAAGTTAAGATTATTTGCAGGAACTATTATTAACTTTAACTATACAAAAATTATAACCTAACTTAATTACTTAATTTACTTAAAATTAATAACAAATAATTTAATACTCACATTCAACTTTAGGACTACCATGAAACTGAAAATGACATTATTCGTTTGTGTTTGTGTTAGGAGCTGATACCTTTGGTTGAAACTGTAGCGACTGTTTATCACAGTACAAGATTAAATTTGCACCTACTCATGTTCAAGAAATGAAAATGATTCAATTCCTATGAGATTTTCATAGGAATACAAAATAATAATGTCAAATCTTGACGCCACAACAAAACAAAGAAGAATTTAATTTAATTCAAATGCGACATTTATAATTATATAAAACGTAATAATTCAACGATTAATTTAGCAATTAATTTAACAATTAATTTAACAAGGAAGGTCATTCACTTTTCCGTTGACTCGCATAACCCTTTTCCGTTTTCCCTGTAGTAGTCCCATGTTCAACTTTAACTCATCTTTAAATTTAAATTTAAACTTTAGGTTTTTTTTTTTTATTAATTATGTGCAAAATTTCTATTTATTTCAGATAAGCATCAGCGACAAATCAGGAGAAGCTTTTCAAGACTTTCATGAGAATACTTGTTTCTGATTCGTTCTTAAAATAGAAGTTCCGGTGACGTGAAATCAATTCTTGGTGTCTTGAGACTGTAAAAATTAAATCGGACATAAGGACTGTAAGCAGGTTCACCAGTGTTGGAGAGTTGCACATGGATAGTGAGGTGGCGTTTGGTCCAATGAAGAGTTACACCGAAAAAACAAATGATAATAAAAATGAAAGTAATCAATAAGGATCAATTCTTAAATTAAATTAGTAAATTTTACCAAAATGGATATCCAAAATGTTGCTACTTAGCTCTAAAAATAAATAAAATTTTAAACAAAATATAAAAGTTAATTTTTGCTTTAGATGAAAAGAATAATTTTTCATCAACGAGTTAGTTTGATCAATTTTTCAATAATTCAATCGTGACAATACAGGAGATGTCGGGGGGAGAGGGGGGGGGGGTGAGCGACTTTACCCTGTCATCATCTGACAACAAGAAATTTTATTAAACAAAATTACTGGTTTGGACTTAAGATAAGCTTCCGACTCTCCTACCTTGGTCGATTATTTTACCCAGACTGCCATGTTAACAAATCCTACATTAGTTTGAATTTTGAATGATTAACATTATTGTGTTTAAAAATTAAAAATTTCAATTTAATACACAACAAAAAAAGAAGGTCAAAAATGGGCAACTCAGCCAATTAGATTTGACTTAGATTTGACCTTTAAAATTATATTCAAATGTGATTTGAATCGTAAACATTTAAATAATTTCATTGTGTCATCTTGCAATATAAAATGTAAAAATAAAATATATATCAATATAAATTTTTTATAAGCCTTGATATAATCAAAATCGAATATAATGAGATGATAAATGATTATTCAATAAAAATTATTGGATATAGGACCCTTATATTAATTTTAACTAGATAGCATAAGTAACTGAGTTATTGTACACGTAATCATTCCAAGACATCTAACTCGGCCTCATTCAGTAGAGTATTGAATTGATGTTGAAGGTTCAAATAAATTCTTCTATTTTTTCCGAAATGTATCGTAACTTTTGAGCAAGCATTTTCACATAACAGTCGTATTCGACATCGATTTTGGTAGGAGCTAATTTACCTAGGAGCTCGTTTTCAAAATGATCCAATTTTCTTTTAACTCCTGAATGTGATCTTAATAGATTCATCTGCTTATTCCGAGAAAAAAATTTTTTTGTAGAAGCTTGTACAGGTGTACCAGGAACTTCGATACCCAAATCATTCAATTCCTCTGCATCAAATGATTCCATTCCTGGGATTATTTGTTCAAAATTTTCATTGGTTTTTTCAAAGGTAGATGCCACAGTCAAATTTGATATCGTTCTGTGTGTAATATCATAAAAAAATTATTCAAATCACTATCCAATTAACGAACTCTACTTTACTTCTCCTGTAATTCAGGTGCATCCTTTAGAAATGTCAACGCCTTCTCATGCCTGAAATATAGCCTCATAAAACCTTGACTTTCACTAGGTTTTTTGAGCTTCCTAAGAAATTGCATGTATTGCGTCCGAAGTTTACACCATAGATTTTTTACAGTTTTACCTGTATGGTTAAATAACTGTTATTTTCATCAAATATTTCATAATTTTTTTTAATTACCTTCACTGCCAATAGCAAATCCAATTTCAGTCCATGTTGATTCCTTCAACGTGTTATTCTTGTAATTATGATTAGATTTATCAAAAAGGCAGTTTTCTTGTCGAACTAAGTTGATCAACTTTTCTTCTTCGTCTCGATTCATTATTAACTTTAAATAAAACTAATATAAAAATAACAATAAAACTCCACACTTTGTTCGAAATTCACAAATCAAAATTAATTTTTCGGAATAAAATTTTTTTAAATTATAAAATAATAAATTCTTTTCAACTTTTCAAAATGCAAACGCAAAACATCAACTAAATAAAGTATACAACATTTTTTCTTTGTCTGGTTGTTGTCGAAACAACAACCAAACAACACTGAGAAAGTATATATTGATTCTCTGTTCTCCCCTATGACAATTCTCGTGGCAAAGCACGAAAAAAAGCAAAGTATACAACAGGCGTAAATCAACATTAAGAATCAGATTGATAAAGTGTAAAGATACAGAAACTTACAAAATTGTAATTTGAATTGGTGTTTTGATGCTCAACTGATAAGTTGCTGCACTCTCCTGGTGAAGTAACGTCAGTATAATTTGTGTCAAATGACTCATCATTTGGAAATACGTCATGTTGGTTAGTAGATAATGCAGGCTGTGAGTCCATTATTGACACAGTTCTATGGGAATAATAATTAATGTAAATCCTAAGATTTGTTAAAATCTATGCGTGGTTACTTGTAATTTATAGTTGATTCTCAATAAACGCTGACATTTCATGCCTTCCACCAGCCAAATGTGTAATTTATTTTAAGTCCTAACTCTTACTTCCGTTTTCCTTTTCCGTCCATAAGGAACCTCATGTGAGACCAAAGATTCTACGATTCAATAGAATCCTGGTCTAACTCTGTCACAGATATGGTCTGATCTTGGGCATCCGAGTCAGAGCAATCTTCATGATCGGGAGCTGGGTCACCTGATTTGACTTTCCTTCTTCTAAAACTTAGCCGTCCTGTAACGTAGGGCATCTCTCATATTTTTCCAAGTATTCTTGCATTCGGACACTGTAAGAGTGTGATATATGGCATGATAGTATGATAACTAGTGTGATAGTACGGATAGTATGATACGACAATTCATCTCACCGGTGAGATCCAATTCTTCACTGATTAATTTCCAATAATCAATATGTGTGTCCAGGCGTTTGTAGAAAGGGTCATTCAGATTGCAAAGGCGAGGATACCTTTTGACCTCGGTAGCTTCCTTCAGTTCTTCAGTTCATCACTGATTACTTTAACTTTTTCCAGACTATGTTTTCTCTTGCGGCTAGAAGTAGAATTGTTTCCATTATTTTGACTCGACATTTAAATTAATTAATTAATTGAAATTTATCTTTTCACTTATTACTAATAAATTGTTTTTAGTAGACTAGAAATTTTTTAATTCAAAAAAGGTGTGTTTGAAGATTAGAAAGTGTCAGAACACCCCTTCTTGTGTGATTCCGCTCTTCTCTCAGCGGAAAAAGGGTCTCACTTTCAGTGCACTGAAAAAGGATTCCTTTTTCTGAAAAATCTCAGCTAAGCTGAAAAATCGTCAATTTTCAGTTTCTACTCCGCACGCACCTAAATACCACCAAAACTGAATCAGAGCGGAATGGTCAATATTTTCAGTTCCGCTCAGTTAAGCGCGACCTGAATACTACCCTACGGGAAATGTCCAATAAAATTACATCCTGTAATGAAGTTTGCCGAGTTTTGAATCATGAAGTCCCGCCTGAGACTTAGAATATTTTCTGTCAGTTCCGATGCGCTGAAGTACTCGAAAAAGGAAAAGAAGCCATACCTTACACAAATCAACAAAGAAAGAAGATTAGGTTGGTGCCATGGAACTCAAGAATGGGAGAAAATTATTTTCAGCGATGAAAAAAAGTCTAATTTGGACGGCCTTGATGGATTTTGCTACTATTGGAGAGATCTGCGCAAAGATGAGCAACTGTCCTCCAAGCGACATTCGGGAGTTGGAACAGTCATGATTTGGGCTGCCTTTTCATCAAAAGGAAAGATCCCACTTTCTTTTGCTTTACCATTGAGCACCGCTTGTCACTATCAGGGAATACTCCAAAACAACCTTCTGCTATCGTAGGATCGGATTGGTGGCATTGGGTTCACTTACATGAAGGATAATGCCCCCATCCACAAAGCTAACTCAACTCGTGCTTGGTTTCGGCATCAAAATATGGAAGTCTTGGGATGGCCAGCCTACTCTCCTGATCTAAACACCATCGAAAACGTTTGGGGATTGCTTGCGAGAAAGGTTTATGCAGGTGGCATGCAGTTTCAGAATGACGGACAGTCACGAGGACAGACATTTTGCAGTGCTGGGAGGAAATTGATCAAGAGGATTTGAAGAATCTCGTCAAATCCATGCCTACTCATTTTGGAGATGTCATTTTTCGTAGGGGTGGCGTCACAAATTACTGATAAAATGTTTAATTCATTAAAACTTTGACTATACTTGAACAAAAACATCTCAAAACTTATGAAAACGTGAATATTCAAACTGCTCCCATGCATTTATGGAGGACTTTCCCCCACTTTCTCTTAATTTTTTTCTCTTGCTTTCATTGTAATCAGCATAACTAATAGAAATTTATTTTGGAATTTTAGGCACACTGTTTTCACTATAATCGTTTATGAAACAAAGTGCCTATCGCAAATTTAAGTCCTACTTTGTGTCTGAAACCGAAATTTTTTCCCATGCTCCCATGGTATTTTGGACCACTGTATATGTTGAAGGAAAGCTGTTCTATTTGGTAAGAGAGTTAAAAATGGTGATTTAAACTGCTTGAATCGAGATTCCCAATTCAATACTAAAAAATTGGTTGAATCAATCCAAAAACATGTTTATGAAGTTATTCGTGCAACTAGTGGACCAACTAAGAATTAACCTATAAAAATTTTCGCTAAAATAGAATGTATACCTTAGAAACATTCAATGGAAACTTTAATTATGTCCACTTTCTTTGCTTTCACTTTAGTTTTTTGGCTGTATTTAATCTAACCTTTACTTTTTTAATTCGGAATTTTGTATTTCTAGTTTATCCTTTAATAACTCATCTATTTCTGTTTCGGTTAAATTTTGATTCCTTAGCTAAACGGAAATAATTCGAAATTAGGTAGTGGAAACTTTAATTTTGGAAGCACTGTATGAGGCACTTTCTAATTTGTTACTGACTCAATTGGGAGTTTGGGTATACCCTTGGGGATGATATTGAAAGTTTTGCATGAAAAAATTTTGTTTGAATATATTTTTTTGGAAAATTTTGTTTGCATATCTTTTTTGGAAAATTATTCTTCTGGATGTGCATTTCTCCAGGAATCATGACATTTGGAGACAATTTTGCATTTTCTAAAAGTATTGTTTCATTAGAACAATTTTGTCATAGTTCTGAAATTTTTTTTTGTTAAATTGTTTGGTAAGGTTGGACTAGTGTTGTGCATGGCTCTGGCTCAATGGCTCTGGCTCGCAAAATTTTTTGAGCCAGAGCCATGGCTCATGAGCCAGCTAAATCACACATGGCTGAGGCATGGCTCAATGGCTCATTAGCTTTTGTAGAAGTCATTTAAACATAAGTCGTGTTTTTTTTCAGAACACCAGTCAAGTTGTATACCCTGTAAGTAGCAGCTCTGCTGTTGGATCTGGGGTCGGGCTGCTAGATTTAGCAGCTCAGCTACTAGATATAGGGGTAGGGGCGGGGCTGACCTCCTCCATTTAGAAGCTAAACTGTTAAATGTAGCAGCTGCTCCTATAACTAGCGTCTTGGAGCCCCTATATCTAGCAGCACAAAATTTATATTCAAAAGCTCGAACATACTGGTCTTGATTAATTTGGATACTATTTTTAGTTGATAGTAAATCAAATTTAGCAACTTTTCACCGTGCCGGAAAAAATGTCATCGTGGCAGGTTTGAGGTAGTCAATAAAATGTGCCTGTAAATTATACCATTAACTATTTTTTACTAATTTTTGTTGCATTCGATGCCTGATCATGTAATCTTGTACTGCTGAGATAAATCTCAATCGAGAATACTTAATACCTGAATTCAGAAAAATTATTGAATTTAGAAGAGCTGCTGAAACTAGGGGCTCAGCCAACATATCCAGGAGTTCAAGCTCATAGATCTAGCAGCAGCAGCTAGATGTAGCAGCTACACTACTTCTAGCAACAGAGCTCCTACAATAATTAATTGATCATATAAATCAGAATGAAATACAGATTTTTATGTTGAAAATTTTTTTTCAAAATTTTAATTTGGGTTGAGCCATGAGCCATGGCTCTGGCTCATGAGCTGGCTCACTGTCAGCCTGTGCCATGAGCCATAGCTCATTGAGCCATTGGCTCTGGCTCACACCTAAACCTGAGCCATGCGGAACACTAGGTTGGAAATAATCAAACAACCATTCTGGAAATACGACATGGTTCTTTTTCAGAATTTATTTTTCAATTTCTCATACTCGCCAACAATAGCGCATTTCCCACTACATCATAAGTACCCATGATGGGAAATCCCTAAATTGTGGCGGCGAGCGTTGTTTGTAATTAGGTATGCGACTGATTCCCACTTTTTGTCTGAATAGGAGTTAGATGGCTCAGTCATGATTAAATGACTAACATTTCTGTAGAGTCAGCCATGTGTGGAATTGGTTTGCATGATTTTGAGTCCAGGTGTTAATCTAATTTTCTATTCAGATGACCTGGCAATGTCGTGTTTTGATTCAAACATTGACAAAAGTATAGCCAAATTGAACAAAGCTTTAAATGCTCTTGACGATTGGTGTAAAAAAAAACAGGGCTGCTCAAAAATTACAGTAAAACTGAATTTATGATTTAAAAAAAATCACACGACCATTCTTTAGATATTACTAAATTTGCTGAAGCGGTCAAAGTCAAAGATACTGTTATTAGCCAGACAAACTCCTTGAAGTACTTAAGAGTTATTCTGGACAGTCACCTTATCTCTAATGAACAATTTGAAGTCGTTGGTGACAAGGTTTCAGCTCCAGGATTCACAGACTAAGAAGATTATTTACTAAGCCGATCTTTTTAATTTTACTTAATGCACTCCTTCTGTCATATATTGATTACTGCATAACTGTATGGGCAGTTCAGACCCCGGAGAAACATTGACTGGTTGCAGAATAAAAAATAGATTACTCATCATTTTTTTCTATCCTACATTAGACATTACCTAAATCTAGAAAAAAATCTTACTCAAGAACAGTTGACAACACTAATTTAGGTCGAAAAATAAATTCAGCTTCAATAATAAGGACTTCCAATTTATGCTTGAAAGCTGTAATTTGCATGTGGTATCAGAAAGACTTGAATTTTACACGTTACTACATACGTACAATATTTTAATTTCAGCAGATCCCATTGAACCAATCTGTAAATTTTTTTTCTTCAAAAAGATCGAGAGAGACAGTATTTCATCCAACACCTTGAACCCAATTACTCATTTGACCGAAAGTTTAAAAACATCTTTTGTCTACACAGCTATAAAATTAAGGAATTTGTTTATCAGATCTCAACATGTTGATCTAACAACATTCAATAAGTTTAAAGAACACTCTGCACTTTTTGTTATGAGACAACGATTTAATGATTTCGTAACTTAACAAACCGAAATTTCTTACAGCGATTTATTGACGAATTGACACATCACACTAAATTCGAAATAAAATAACTAACTAACCTCATCATGGGTTGCTGAACATTTTCATTACATGTCAATTCTATCTATGAAATTCATAAAAATTTCATTAATTATTCATTAAATATTAGAAACTTAACATTCTTGATTAAATCAATTAATTGTATAGTTATCCTCTTTGGGAGTCTTAGGAATTACACCATTTTTATTGTAAAATGATACTACTGACACTTTAATAAATTTTTATCAATCAATCAATCAGAAAAGTTTTTGAAAAAGTAAGTTTTATACACCAAATTTTTTTCAGTCTCTAAAAAGGCATACTGAGCATGTCTTAGACAGCATACTTACTACTGCGCATATTTAACTTAAAGTGGATACTACGCATGTTAATGATCAGTCAATCCCTACTACGGATGGGAATTTCTACTGTGCGTAAGAAATTGCTCTGAAAGACTTTTTTGATATGATCAACTGATACGTGCGCATATCTAGGACAGCGTATTTACTACTTGCGCATGTCTAACAACAAAATCGATACTGCACATATTATGATCAATCAATGCCTACTGCGCATTGGAATTGTTTTGAAACATTTGTTTGATGTAATCAGGGAATACTTGCGCATGCTCTCACGAATTAAGTCTGCCCTCCTATCCTCATAGAGAGAGCAGGAGAGCATTTTACCCATGTAAGCATCAAAACGCGAGAAATATTCCGATCCAATTCATGCGAAATTTAGAAATCATTTAGAAATTGGTGTCGGAACAACTTGATGTTTGTGGAATTATTGCCAAACAAAATACTTAGAGCGAAAGATTTTATTTGAGATCACTTTATTTCCAGTAAGAAAGTGAATAATAAAGGTATGGGAAAATTTTTCATGGAATAATTACAGGCTTAAATTCACTTTTTCAGAATTTACACGAAAATACACATATTAACGAAAATAAATCTTTTTTTTTGATAATTATGCAATAAATCGGATAATTATCAAAAAAAATCAAAAAAATCACGAACCCTGCACTCAACCATGATTTATTTTATTTATTCTACAGCTATATCAGACACCATTTATTACGACATTCAACTAACAGACGCTACTTCGTTTGCCTCCCTGCTTTGTTCAAAATCTGCTACACCATTTTTTGTTGATCTGCTTTTGCTACTTAACTGGCCTAGTGCCCTCACGATCCAAATCTACATTCCTCACTTCATGCTTTTACAAACCAAGCCTGCCCTAACGTCATCACAACCCCAATCTGCCCTCATGCCCTCGTGAATTAAGTCTGCTCTCCTGCCCTCATGCCTTCATTCCCTAATGCTAATACCTGCCCTCGCGCCCTCAGGGCTGCCCCCATGGAGGGGCACGAGGGCACTTTGCCCATGTATGGGCTATTGCGGATCTGCTAACTTTATGGTGACTTTATGATTTTGAACTAATAGTATGCTAACTTTATGGTGCTGAGGAGCTAAACATTACGGTCTGATCTGCTGTTCTGCTAACTTTATGGTGATGATCTGCTAACGTTATTCAGCCACTAATATGTGCTATAGTAAGGTATATAGAATAGTATAAAGGTATGATCCTCCAAGGAAAATTGAGTTTGGGAGTAGCTTAACTCTTTCTCTGACGTCACGCTGAAGACATTCAAATTGTTAAAAATTATTTTGAACGCTCACCTATATTCAATATTTGATTACAATTTATTAGATTCCCTCATCAAATTTAGCTAGTTTAGTCGAAGTCATAAACAGTTTTGCCTATCTTTTTTTCATCATGCCATTTATGCGATGCTCATTTATGGATAAAATTTTTTTACGAATTCTTGTTCTGATGAACTCCTTTACAACGTTAGTATTAATCTGTGGATACTTAGAGCTTATCTTTTCAATGAGAAATGAACTTATCTTAGGACATCCTTGAAAATATTCCGAAAAATTGCGGAATTCGTTTTCACACAATGCGACCCATTGTAAAATTGTGTCGTTAGAAAATAGCAATCCTCCTCGTGACATCAAATGTATCCAGGAGTGGTTTGGAACTTCAGTCTTGTTGTGTTGTAATGAATCCGTCGGATGGCAAAATATTTCTTTGCCAAGTCTTTTTAGTTTCCAGGCGATATACCCAGCTAAGTATTTAAGTGAATCTGCCTCAATTGGTGACAGAGTTAGATTCTGAGAAGTTAAGCGTTTGGAAGTCGATGTGGATTGTAGTGGTAGAGACAAAGTTTGTTCTTGGTGATGAGTCTGCTACTCAAATAATTAGCATCTGATTCAATGAACTCCGTGTTAGTATTGTGCAACGATCGTGTTTTGCAACCCAAAAGAATCAATCTTAAGCAATAGCGAAACTCAGGTGGAGTTGGGTTAGGATTCAAACCGCTGAACGATTTTATCACTGAAAAGAAACTTTCCAATGAGTCCTGATTCAGTCTGCTTGTCAAAATATAAGACACATTGTAAGTCAATTTGATATATTTCGACATGGCGAGATGTGAATTGATTGATACAGTGGGGGTGGCTAGCGTCAGAGGTAGAGTTTTGTTACCTTCAGGTATGTCCAAATGGTTACAGGTGAGTTCCCAAATTAAGTTCAGGTAATTATAGATGAATCCTCAGATAAGTCCAAGATGTTAAATTCGTACAAGCCATCATGTGTGACAAAAGCGGTTTTAGGTGCATCGCCAGGGTCCATTTCCACTTGATAGTAAGCCTGATCACAATCCATCGTAGAAAATTTTTTAGCATCCCTTAGACGGTCAAGGGCATCGTCAATCCGTGGTAGTGGATAACTATCTCGCCTTGTTAGTAAATTAATCTTTCGGCAATCAACGCAAAATCTCCAAGACCCATCTGGTTTAGAAATTAGAACGACTGGAGAAGACCAAGGAGAATTCGAAGGAGAAACAACACCACTCGTTAACATACGATCAACTGATTTACTAATTTCTTCTTTCTACAAATGAAACCCGATAAGGACGTTGTTTAATAGGAGCGAAATTTCCAGTATCAATTTTATGTGTTGTTAATTTTGTTCGCCCAAGTTTCGTAGAATCAGAGGTGAAAACATCTTGATATTCGTTAAGGACGGAACAAATTTGAGATTTCTCAATATTTGAAAGATTGGCACCTATTTTGACTTCAGAATTCTGGTAATATGGTCTCGGTCGAAGTCGTACTCAATAAATTCAATGTTGCTAAAGAACCACTAAGTTTCGTCGATTTAGGAGATTGGAACTCCTTAAGTGAACATTGAATCAAAGATTCATCCGCTACTTCAAAATTTCCAAGAATCTCATGTTGTCTTAATTTAACAGGATGATTACCCATATTAGAAATCCAAGTGTGACCAATTCCGTTTGATACCATTGTTATAAAATTTCCAATAGCTAAAAGTTTGGAATTTTGAAGTGCATAGGAAGGTGAAACTCTGATTAAGCATGATATTGAATTCTATATGAAATTCTATTTTGGAACAAAAATTTGGCGGTACCACGAGACATGAAGATAAAATAACCCGACTATCCTTTGGAATTATATCCACTGCAGGCGGCTCAGGAAAAATGGAGGGTAGAATATCCGGAAACTCCACACTACACAAATCCTCATCGTCTGAGATTCCATGTGTCGTGATATCGGAATTAATTGGCTGAATCTCCAGCGAAAGAGAGTCACAACGTAAAGTCGTATGATGGTGACTTAGAAAATCCATTCCAATTACAATTTCGTTACTTAGACCCGGTATAACAAAAAAATCCCATTCCAATTCGAAACAATTTAAGATAAAACGAAGTCGAACCACCTTATTAATTGATTTAGTTTGTGATTGACCAATAGAAAGTCGGATAAGAAAAGGTGTAACGGATTTTTCGATAATAATATTAGCATTAATTAACGGTAATAAATTTGGGTTTATCGCTGAAATCAAGGCACCCGTATCGATAAGAGATTTGATTTCCATAGAATCAAGTTTTATGAAATGATGGAACAAATCTTTAGAAACAGAAATAACTTCTACATTAGAAGTGTTTAACAACGTTACCAATTCTTGAATTTCGTCTTGTTGAGAATAATCATTATTGGCGACAGAAATATCCTTATTCATAATTTCGGAAGAATTATCTAACAAATATTGGGTAAATGTTCGGCATAGTGGAGGAAAATCATCGTTCGAAGTTTGAGAAAACTTATTACTAAATTTCGGCAAATCGGCAAAAACGCAAACAGGAGAAGACTTATTACTAATTTTTGGCAGAACGGCAGAAACGCAAACATCCCATGATGTTTGAGAAGACTTATTAATATTTTTCGGGAAATCGGCAAAAACGCAAACAGGAGATTCAGAGGCCTGAATTGCTGCGTCTATTTTGGCATCCTTAACTAAATCACAAAGTGAACGAATTAACAAATTGGCATCGAAACAAGAACAACAACGCGACGACAAATCTGTGCATTCGACGAATTCGGCTGATTTTGGAACTATATCTAATGTACTATTATTTATTATAAGAGAGGCAGAAGTCTGATGGTATTGTAACACCAGACTCTTTAGTTTTCCGATGATTTAGGAACGTTGGAATTGGGTCGTTGGTTCGTATTATGTTTAAACGGTTGTTGATCAAACTGTACTGGTGGACAATTATAATCGTATCCTTGTTGAGAATACGAGTTATTCGGATGTGAATACTGTTGTGAATATGTCATCTGTCGTGGAGTGAAATTTTGAACCGATTGATCTGAATTTTGTCTAAAACCTTGTTGTAAATTTTGGAATCTCTGTTGTGAACCCTTGAATCACGAGGACCAATTGCACCTTTGATTACCCCGGTATCCTCACGAGAAATCTTGGTGGTTCTTATTATCCGGTCGTTTCTTACAATATTTAATTACATGACCCGGTTCGTGACAAT
This sequence comes from Holacanthella duospinosa, assembly GCA_002738285.1. Classification (NCBI taxonomy): domain Eukaryota; kingdom Metazoa; phylum Arthropoda; class Collembola; order Poduromorpha; family Neanuridae; genus Holacanthella; species Holacanthella duospinosa. Next base: position 558,960 of record NIPM01000017.1, on the reverse strand, counting down.
AATGACAGATAGGTTCATTGGATGGAAATCGAGAATACATATGAGCAACACGATTATGAAAAGGCGGAACCTGTGAGCAAAAATTTGTTTGTTGTCCAAATTTTTGTTTCTCCATAGACGTCACAGCAGGTGGAACATAAGAAGTAACTTTAGGTTTCGATATGGATAAATCCCGTGAATAAACCTCTCCGTATTTACGTAAGCAAATCAGAAAATCAACAGGAGAAAGGAAATTTGTGAGAGCACAAGCCTTTTGAAATTCAGGAGGAGTAGCTGAAATAAGTCGTTGAACCTTCTCTCCTTCTGACAAATAAGGATTAAGATTTCTAAGCAAATTCAATTTTTCCGTTACAAACGTTTCAGGATTATCGCCAAATTTGAAAATCAAATCTCGATTTTTTTGATGATGTTCGGCCTTTCGGGCAGTTGGATCAAAAAACTCGCATAATTCCTGACAGATAGAATGCATATTTCATCGGAAGAAATATTAGTATTATTGTACCAAGTTTTTGCATTGCCATCAAGTATTCGATCGAAATTATTAAGAATAATATCAACAGAAAAGTTGAAGCTTTGGAAGCCATGTACTAATTTTCCAATGAAATCGTGAGGATCGGTTGAACCGTCAAATCGTCGCACAAATTTTATAGCCTCTTGAATTGGAACGGTAGGAGAGCGATAAAGTTATGTGGAGAAAGGAAATAAGTAGGATTATAATTAATAACCTCGGAAGCAATATCCAATAATACTGGTGATGATACAACAGAACTTCTAAATGTACGGGATGGAACCATAGGAAGCATTTTAGGGGATTTATAAAGGCGTTCAGGAATTGGAGGAGGTTTTGTTGCGAAAAGCGTCATCCTGATCGGAACAGATGGTACTGACCTACTATTTGCAATCGGGATGCGCAAAGCTTTGTCGCCCATAAAATCCTCTAAATCAGCCTTAGAAAGGCTAGTTGAACGGTTTTGTGTGGAATCAGGGTTATTCAAAATGTTCCACATAATATCCAAAGTGTAATGAACGAGATAATAACGTCAGACGTTAAATAATATTGACGGTGAATCGAAAATGATCGTAAAGAAAAAAAAATTTCAAAAAATAAATAAAAATCCTGAGTAAAGTATTGAAAATTCGAAAAACTATTCGAAAAGGTTTTGAGAAATTATCGGTATGTCGAAAAACAAAAAAAAATCTCAAGAAATTGAGCGGCCATGAATGGAATGAGCCGATGTATGAAAGTTGACCTCAACAGGGGTCAATGAACCCAATGTATACGAAATGCGACGGAAAAAATTAGTTGAGCTGAGCCGAGTGGAAATGCCGACTCTTAAACCTTGACCTCAAAGGTCAAATCCACTTCTTGAGCAATGAAAATTAATTGAGAAGGGACTTATTATTCTCCGGATCCCTCATGGATATAAAAGATGATAAGAAAAGTTTACCCAAAGATCCAGAAAATCGCTTGCGTTGTTTGAGGAACGGTCTGCCGTTGTCTTCACCAGAAGATCTGCTTGCCAGCTTTTGTGGGGGTGGGTAGCGTCAGAGGTAGAGTTTGTTACCTTCAGGTATGTCCAAATGGTTACAGGTGAGTTCCCAAATTAGGTTCAAGTAATTATAGATGAATCCTCAGATAAGTCCAAGATGTCTAAAAGAAACTCACGAGAGGATTAGTTCTGATCCTATATATATAAATGGAAAGGTAAGTTATAAGTTAAGGGACTTTATTATAAATAATTAAGTTAAGACTGAATAAAAAGAAATATAATGAATTTGAGAGAGGGATAAAGGAGAGAGATGTTGTCTCTTCGAGCTCCAAGAGAGCAATGACCTCTTTCTTATCCATCTTCTTCCTTCTTTATCTTTACGGACCAATTGAAATCCGTAAACAGAAAGTCGTCTCCATGACATTTCCACAATACAATGAATCCGATTTGACATGGGAGCAAAGTCTTCTTTGGATTCTTCTTTTGTTTTGTTCGAAATCGAATTGTAGAAAATAAATCATGAAGTTTCATTAAAGCTTCATTTTGCTTACCTAATTCTAAACCATATCCTAAAAGTAGAGGGTTTTTTTCGTGTCTGCTTCCCCTTGAGTTGAATATATCAAATCCATTGTTAAAAGTTTCAAAGAACGCTGAAACTTCTGGATTGTCGGGGAAAACTTTCAACGCCAATTCAGCCATGTGACGTGACAACAATTGAACTGCAGGAAATACTCTCATTCGTTCTGCTCCTCTTACATCAAGAAGCTTCTGATTTAATTTCGGACAGAGCTTCAAATCGACTCCATTTTGAAATAGGATAGATTCCAGCTGACTCCTACCAATAAGGTTTCCATTAGATATAATCACTCCGTCATCCAACAAGTGATTTCTTATATTCTTCAATTGGTGAAGAATGTCTGTAAATATAAAGATTTGTTGTGTGGGATCGGCTAGATTTTTGAAACTGTGATTCGAAGGTGAAATATCCAACTCTTTCCATAGAGCTCTGTTTTCTCTACCCAAATCGCTCACAACGGCTGACAGTATGTATCTAGCATCCGATGTAGCAGACAATATTCGATACAGGATTTCTTTGGTCATGGCTGTGTCAAAGTCGAAATATACTATTTGTTTCCACTTGGAACATAATTGCCGTATTTGAACTACCTAAGTAAAATTGAAAACATGTCATTATTATATTCTTAATAAGAACTACAAATTCCATGTGTACCTGAACTTTGGAATAAGATTCAACCATATCATAAGTGCGGTCAAGTACTACATGAGAGTCCACTCATTTCGTCGAACATCAAGACACAAAGTTTTTCCGATGTCTAACTTTCTGCTTCATGATTTCCAATACATCGGATAGAATTCCAGGATAACAAGTTAAGTTCTTTACTCAAGAGCGCAGAGTGCTAATAGTCGGAACAGGGATATTCCAAATTGACATGGCAGTTTCATAAGACTTTAGACTGACACTTCTTAGAGCTAGAGCCTTTACAATATCCTCACTTGTCCACTTTGGTCGTTTGCCGCATAGCTTTTGAATTTGTGGATTAGAGAAAGTCTTCAGAATACTTTTGCAGAGTTTCGAACTTTCATATTCAGCAGAAAATCTCACATTTCGCTGTTTTTTTAGTTTTAGTTTCAACGAGCTGATTTGGCCTTTATACCTCCGGAGCTGAGCCTTCAGTTTGACGTTTTCTTCCTTTATTGCTAAAAATTCTTTCTCAGGAATGAAATATTTCTTCGAGTCTATGAATCGCATGAGTTGTTAACAAAGTAATTCCAAATAATCTAGAGTGATATTTATTTCAATTGAAATTCAAATACCATTATTTTCTGTTTGTGCTTCCTGATTACTTATAAGCCTGCCTTGTGCAGATCAGAAGGACTGCTCGGTGATCTTTCAATTTCTGTGCGACCCACATCGGTGTGTTCTGCAAATATATTTTGATCAAAAAGTTTAATCATGAAATGATTCGTCCTATAATTTTACTTACCTAGTACTTCTTGAATAGTTCTTTTGTTTATTCTCCTATTCATTCGAGATTCCCTGGATGATTTTCCTAAATTATTATACTTATGTTTAAATACTGAAGGGACTGCTTCAGGTTTCAATTTTCGGCGTAGTGGTAGACTTAGCAATTCATGCTGCAGGTCACGTTCGTGGTCATCTTGAGTAAAATGGTCCGAAAAAATTTCAGCTGATTTTGCGTTCATATAATCTCTCTTACATATGGAAATCCATACTTATCAAATCGTCGGATTTTTTGTTGGAAATGAATGTGCCTGATTTTTTTTAGGGATGCCCCGAATATTCAAAAATTTGAATATTCGGAACTATTCGGACACTTTTACGAATATTAATATTCGTAATATTTTTAAAATGATATTCGCAAACTATTCGAATACATTTTCAAATATTTTTAAAATTGAAAGTATTTTTCAATACGGAAATAAGTAAGGAAATTTGGACTGTGCCTCATCTTTATTTGTCTAAATAATCTAAAATTAAAATTCATTAGTTGTGCAAGATACTTCCAAAACCTAGGGAAGTCTAGATCTTTCACTTTTACTCGAAAGTTACAATTGAGGAAGGTTAACAATTCGCCTTGCTCAGGAAAAGTCTGGAACGGTTATCTTCGTATATAAACCCTTCTTCAGAGAATAATTGTTCGCCGAAAATTGTGTTGGCAGGAACTGATAAATACTTCCGCACTAATAGAATCATGTTTCGAAAGGCCGAGTGGTTGTGTTTCCACCATGAAAATCTACTCTTACCTGTTTACATTTCGTATAACAGTATAAGACCTGATTTCACTTGCAAAGATTACTTGTTGGGATGAAGTGACTTGAACAATCGTCGTGATATTTGGCGCTTAATGTTTCTTCAAATTTCTGCGAAATTTTTTCAAAATGAATTATGAGTCTCGTTGGTGTTAAGAGGATTTTGGATATTACTTGTAGATGGATTTTCTGCAGTCGGAATTTTGAGATGCTTCTTATAGTTTTCAGACATTTCTGCCACCAAATGGGCTTCTGTTTCGATAAAAGGCAACTTGTAACGCGGAGCAAAGAATGTGGCGCATATGTAGTTTAAATTTTTGAACAAATTTTTAGACCTATTACGCTAACTTTGTGACGTGTGACGTCAGAATGTCACCCAATCCAAGCTTCTCTTCTAAAGTTATGAATAATAAGAATCTAACAATTACATTGGTGCTGATTTTCGGTGTTATCATTTGAAAATATTTATTAAGTAACCTGCAAACATTTCTATATTACTTAAGACTACTTTTAACAAATTGCTTAGCTTTTTTCTTATTTTTGTGGCTTTCACTGAATTTTCTTTTCCTACTTCCCGCAATTTCTTATTTTATTCATACGATTAAGTTTGATTTTAAGCCTAATTTTGCAGTATTCCTTTATGACAAATGTGTTGACATGAGGATTTAACTCTGTCATCTTAGCTTCCATAATTTTGAGAATTCCTGGGCGACTCACATTTTTCGGGTTTGACGTGACGGAGGAATTCTAATTCGAGGAATTGAATCCATTGCATCAATTCTGTGGTAGGAATTAAAAGCCCACCGCGTGATAATTGAGAAGTTTATTGTTCAGCTATATTTGGTACGTGTGTAACTGTGTCCAACTGCCTGCTCTCGTCTCTCGTTGGAAATCCAAAAATTAAGTTGTGTTTCTTTTTTAATACAAAACCAACGTATCCTGCTAAATATTTTAATCCAGCAATATTGTTGGGGTTCTCAAAGTAATCAGCTGCTGATAGGGAAAAGTTTTCATCGTATTCTTGTCCATCCTCAGATTCTTGACAAAAGTCGGATGGTTTTTGGTCATTTTCTTCTCAAAACTTGTTCAAATATTTAGACCTAATGTAGTAAGCATCTTCGCCAACATCTTTGGTAATGTTAGATCCTTGCGAGAGTCGTAGTTTTGAACCGAAAAAATAGTCTTAAGACGATTACGAAACTCTGCAACTTTTTGGATTTTCGTTCGTTCTCCCAAGTGACCTCACAATTGAAAACAGGCACTCTAATGGATCCTGATTCAAGCGACGAGTTAAAAATATTGAAGCTGGTGTGAATTTTGCAAATCTCCTAGCATGTTCTTTAGGGATTTGATAGAGATGAGAATTCCCTGTTGGCAAGTAATTAAACTTTTCCTTGGAATCCATGTATTTTCCTTTTTTGAAAAAATTCGACCCCTCATTGTTTCCGTCAATTTTTTCATTTTCATTAACGCTTTGTTTTGGTCAACCAAATGCATACCATATCAGCTTGCAATTACTCTGTCAAAATTTTGAGGCACTCCAGAGTTAAATGTCGAAGTAGTCGTTAATAATTTGAAAGAACTAAGAGACTTGTTGCATTTCTAGATAAACAAACTTTGACAAAATGGAAGCGGTAGGAGCAACTTTCATCCTTTCCGATCCTTTAACTTCAAGGATATATGACATAAGTTTTGGACAGAGTTTGATTTCCTGATTATCTTCTTCTAGCAGCTATTCGATAGTAGTTTTGTGAATTAAGGATCAATCATAAAGTACCCATTCACCATCGAGTAAGTGATTCCTAAGGAGCTTTAACAGGTGACGAGCGTCAGCGTAAACGCAAACTCGTTTTTCAGGAAGAGCTGGATGTTGGAAAAATGAAGAATTGGAATTGATTTCGAGGTTATTCCACAGTTCTGTTTGTACCGCCCATGTCACTAACAATCCCAGACACAAAGAATCCAACGTTCCATAAATTTGTTGTGAGTGAATAGAGAAGCGGTTTGGTGATTTTCTGATGAAACTGATAATATATGGGTTGCCTGCGTTTCTTACATAATCCATTGACCATGACAACTTGAGCAGGTTAGTTTGGGCCATAAATCATATCCAGTCTTCGGTCATAAGTTAGTTCAGGTCGGATATTCATTTCATCAAAATTTAACACACATAATTTTTCGAAAATAGTCATCCTCTGCCCTTCTTCTTTCATTAAATCCAATATATCCGTTAAGAGTCCCGGTAAGCATTGATAATTTGAGCTCCAAGCCCGAAGAGTCCTTGTAGACGGAAGTGGTAGTTTCCATGACTGTTTTAGTGTATCATACGCTGATTTACTCACGCTGGCAATCGCCAAACTTTTGGATATATCTATTGATGCCCATTTTATCATTTTCTTTCTACAGAGTTTTTGCATTTGTTTTGGTGAGAAAATTGCACTAAGACGTTCTCCAGGCCCAAAAGCTAAAGATTCTTCGAATGGATTTGATTTTTAGCCTGGATGACATTTGAATTGAGAATTGCATACTTCTTTTTTAAACCAAATATCTCGCGTCTGGCTGAAAATAGTTCCTTTGTGACTTTAGCAATTACTTCTTCCTTACTTTTGATACTGCTCAAAGACAATGACGTTTGACATTCAGCGTCGGTGTTCGTGCCTAACAAAAAAAATTAAAATAAAACACTTTTAAACACACCGGGTCAGGTTAAACTCATACTTTTGTGAACGTTTAACACCACAGAATCCAGTGCTTCGCCCCAATCAACATCTGGTTGTTGTAAGAGGTTGCTTGGAACAAATAGATAGATGAAAGTTAGCCAATTACTTATTTTACTTTTATATTAGTGAATTTATGTACCTTTAGTATTGGATGATTTATTTTCTTCTCGTTTTTTACTGCGGTCCAACCTTGAGCTGGATGTTGCTTGCTTTTGTACAAAGATAAAAAGATGGAGACTGGGAATCACACCAGGTATTAGATATCGGAGTTCTGGAAGATGTTGCATCCGGTTTACCTTATCAACCACAAAATCCGAATCATGGAAGTGACGAGAGCAGATCACAGCATTTGTAAAGTTAACTTTTCCTTTTCGCTCACAGCGATATCCCCACAGCACTGCGCAAGTTTTATTCACTGGGAAATGGTGGAAACTCACACCTTGCGGCTTGCAATTTCTTCTAGTGTTTTTGCAATCAGCAACTGCACAACTAGGCATTTTAATTAATTAGCTTAGAAACTTTGTCTGATGGGACCATTAAAGTAAAGTTTAGGAAAGTAAGATTTCAAATCGTGACATTTTGACGTCACTCCCGCTAAATCTCCGCCCCTCGCTCTAAAAGTGAGTGAAAAAGTCAACTGTATGTGTTGTTTCCATTCCCTATCCTCTTATTCCCTGGTTATTCCTAGCAAACACTGATACTGAAGCTAAATTGACAATATTGCAAAATTAAAATTGCGATACGTCAAACAAGCGGTTATCTAGTATTTTCGATATTTCGTCATGTGCTCAGAATAACACATCAAATTCAATGTCCAAACTATTATTGAAGAAAGTGCAATAAAACTTACCATTCCTTTCATGTCACGAAACTTGGTTGAATCATCATAATGGAGGGCAATAAAAAATATTTTGTTTTGAAAAAATGTTTTTTTTTGCTCTTTCGCATAGAAATTGGTTTCAGGACACATTCTGAAGCGATTCTAAAAAAATTTTCTAAGCATAAAATTTGAAAATTTTTTTCTAAGTGCAAAATTTTGATTTTGGGTTCTAAAGTCCAAATAAATTCTTCAACAAAAGTTGCTCAGAATGAAAATCTGAACAACTTTTCTAAATAACAATTTTCTCTGGTCTAAAGTCAGGTCAATCTACATTGCACTTATGAAAGGGGGCAAGGTAAAAAAAAATTTTTTCCCTTTTTCTTCGCATAGAAATAGGATAATCTGAAGTGATTCTAAAATTTTGTTGTAAATTTTTTTTAGAAAATTTTCTAAAACCAAAAATTGACTTAAAAAAATTGTACTTATTGTTAGAAAAGAAAAAAACCGTCGTTTGAACCGTACAGAATCGTAAATCTCCATAGGGTTTTGCCAATCTTTGAATCTAGAAATTGGGACTGACCTTATCAGAAACCTCCGATTTTATTTTGAAACCTGGTAAACCTATCAAGTCTGAGTTGATTAACCATTGTTACAATCTATCAAGATCACTTTTCAAACCTACCAGCTAAGGTGATTCAGAAATTGTGACTCGAGGTCGTTTCGACCTATAGTTCTATAGTAATTAGAAATTTGGAATTGACTGTTACTCTCGAAGTCAACATCACCGTAAACCCGAGACCCAAATCACTTCAACTCGAGTTCACTTTAGTCATTGGAATTTGTATCATTTTCTTTGACTGCTGAAATGAGGTTCCAAAGTCAAAAGTCATGTATTGGAAATTTGGCCCTTAATTCAGTCACGTTTGGAACGGAACCACGAAATCAATACAGGAACCAAAGAAACAATGCAATCAATAATTTTTTTCAGTTTGGTGCCCTTTAATAGTGAATAAGAAATGTTGTTTTTTGGCATTTTGAAATAATTTTTGAAAGTTGTAGTACATCGCCATCTTCTATTATAATTCAGTGTGTTTTTTCGTGTCTGGCGCACAAATTCTCTTAAACTAAGCAATTTAGATATAGGTAAACCTATTAAAATTATCATTGGTATTTATTGCAGATGTCACTCATGCTATACTTATTAAGGTCAGAGGTCAAATATTCGAGTTATTGATTTTATAATGAAAAATGGAAAAAAGAGATAAAGAGACTACAGCAAAAAAATTTTTCATATAAGTTTCCATATGGCTTTTTTTTTTGATTTGAGAGATGGAATGTGAAAGGCATGTTCACTCTACTTATAAGATTTTTTTTTGATTTTTAAAACAATACCACAATCATTACCGACTATCATGGATTAGTGGTTATAGCATGTGAGTTTGGCGGGTATGGTCGAGGGTTCGATTCTTCTTGTGCTGTTGTTACTTTTTTTTTTCAAAAAGATATAAACAACATTGTCCTGATGCAGATATCCTGTTGTTTGATTAATTTTTCCCCCACAGTGATAAAAAAAAAGATTTATTTAATGAATTTTTAGAAAATTAAGACATATATAGGGATACCTATAAATACTTAGATTGTCACCCGACTGACCTTTCATAATAAAGTGAAGTTTGCTAACACACTTGCATAAGTTAACTTAAAAGGTTTTAAAATCCAATTCATGTCTAAAAAATCAATTGGCTGGTGATTATGGAGTAAGAATTTCGGTGAATCAGTCCGAGGTTCGATTCATAGTAAGGGTAATATTTTTGGTCCAATATTTTTTTGGTAAACTTGGCATAAATGAATTTCGGGTGAGCTTGGCATATGACTCGAATATTTTTGGTTGAACTTGGTATTTGATCCCAAAATTATTTTGGGTAAGCTTGGCATAAAATCCAAATATTATGGTGAACTCGGAATACGATTCTAACTTTACAGGTTACTTAGCATACGACACCAATATTTTACGGGTGAACTTGGCATACGAAATACAATATACTTTGAGTAAACTTGGCATGCAACCCCAATATACCTGCGTGAACTTGGTTCAATAAAAATATATTTTAGTGAATTTAGAATACTCCACTCAATATTTTTTGGATTAAGCTAACGTATACCCAAAATTTTTATGGTGAATTTGATATTCGACCCCAATATCATTAGGGTAAACGTATTATAATATATGAGGGAACATGGCATACATGCGAAATATATTATGGGTGAACTTCGTATACGACGTTGATATATTTTGAGAAAACGATTGCCAATATATTTTCGTATTGTTTGTATACTTGGCATACGAACCTAATATATTTGCTTGATCTTGGCATACAACCCTAATATACTTTGAATGAATACTCTACACACCCACAATACACTTTGTGTGAAATTGCGATACGACAAATATTTTTTGCGTGAACCTAGCATACCACATTTTTAGAGTGAATTTGACATATCCGCCAATATTCTTTGAATTAATTTGACATATGTACACAATATACATTTGGTGAGTTGGCATATGATCCCAATATGCTACTTAGCCAATGACGCATATATTTTTGAGTGAACTAGGCATAAGCGAAAAGTATTCTATTGGTGAACCAGGGATCCGATCCGATTTTTTTGGGTGAAATTGGCAAACAAACCCAATATATTTTTGGTTAGCGTGACTTACTACCTCTATTTTTTATGAATTTGCGATTTACGGAAAGGATGTTAATGTTTGGTCACATGGTCTGTGTAGGAATGGAATCAGGGACGGAAGGGGTATGCGGATATGGAATGGGAGGAATACGGGCATGGTAGGAGAGTGAGCATGGGGATGAATAGAGACAGGGACGAGAGTGATGCGGGCATGTATGGAAGAGGTGCAAGTATGTACAAAAGTAATGCAGTCAGACGGGAGGGACGCGAGCAGGGACAGGAGGAATAGGCCATATACGAAAGGGATGAATGTTAGACACGGGAGTAATGAGGGCATGTACAGGAGGGTAACGGGCGTGGTTGGGAGGGATGCAAGCAAAGTGGTGAGAGATGTGGGTATGGATGGGAAGGGTGTAAGAATGGACGAAAAGGATGCTGGCGTTGGTGGAAGAGATGAGGGCATTCTAAGCAAAATTAATATAAGGCGCTGAATTTGGTTGGAAACGTTGACAATTAACGGATGCACGCAGGAACAGGAGGAATAAGGTGTATACGGAATGTTTGCGGTTATGGACCACAGCGATGCATGGTAGGCACGGGAGGAATGCGGGCATGGAGGAAAGAATGAGGGCATGTACGGGAGGATTACGGGCATGGTCGGGAAGAATAAAAGCAGGGTTAACGGATATGGGCATGGACGGGATGGGTGTGGAAATAGACGGAAAGGATGCTAGCGTCAGTGGAAGGGATAAGGCCATCGACGTGCGGGGTGGGAGCATTCTAAGTATCTAAAATTAATATAGTGCGCTGAATTTGGTTGGAAACGCTGACAATGCACAAATCACAAGACCAGTCAATTTCAATTGTTGGTATTGATTTATCTTCGCTGTATTTATGCTCGGCCGAAGTAAAGGTAAAGGTAACGACGATGCCCGAGTAAGAGTAACTTGAAAGTCAAAGTTATATAATCTCACAGACTAGATAAATTTGTACATAGTGTTGATAAATGGTTTACTATCAATTGCGTGTACATAAAAATTTATGAGTAAAGAATTAAAACTTAAGTTGTAAATAACCAAACACTTAATTTTTCCTAGATATTTCTAATTTAAAGCGACTGAGTCCTAGCCTCGATAAAACGTTTGACATCAGCAAGGCTTTGGATGCAGATCCCAAATACGCTCAACCATGATTTATTATATTTCTAATACGGCCAAATCACATACCACTTACTCAAAGATCCAACTAATTAACAGACGCTGCATCATTTGCTTTCCTGCTTTGTTCAAAATCTGCTACACCAGTTTTTGTTCATATGCTTTTGCTACTTTTCATGCAATGCCCGCGGCAGCGCTAGCCGTGCGAGCGAAGCGAGCAAACGGCGTCGGCTAGTCAATGTTATTTAGACTCGTATTCTACGTGGAATTTGTTACCGATTGAAATACCTCATAACCAAATTCCAGCACATTCAGGTTTTTTTGCGAAAGTAAAAAAAATTTCAATGAAATTTATACAATTTTCATAAATTCCGTCTTGAGTGTCAGGAATCGATACCATACGCCTAATGGAGGCAAGGTTTTTGATTCATTGACGTATTACTTACTCTTTAGCCAAATCCTGCAGGAATACCTTGGGTATAATTATACAGAACTTTGAATTTTAACTGTAACAAAGTGCAATTAATTACGTTTTTACGGTACCATTAAATAAAATACTCGCGGCAAAGAAGGCGGGAGTGAAAAAAATATTCAAAGAGAGTTAACTATCGTTTGGAATTTAAGTCCCTCTACCTGAGGTTTCTTTGTTTCGAAGACACCCGCGATTATCATTTCATAGTTGGGCAAATTACGGAAAAAGACTTAGGAGAATGGGAATCACAAGAGCATTTTTATTAGTGTTCTCTAGCGTGCCGCCTGGCTCTGGCTCATCAACTGGCTCAATGGCTCTGGCTCGAGCTGGCTCACAAAAATTTCTGATCCAGAGCCAGTGCATGGCTCTGGCTCATGAAACTTGTGAGTCATGGCTGGCTCAATGGCTCAACTTTCCCCCTAAAGTCTTCCACTTTTCCCCTAATTTTACATATTTTTTTTCTTCCAACTCATCACTTTTTTTTAATTTACGGAATTTTTGGTCACTGAAAGTCAATTTGCCTTTAGCAGTTCATAATTATGATTTGTGTTGGCTTATTCTCACTACGTGATTCTCACTTTTAGCAAAATGTGCACATTAACGGAAAAAAAAAATTTTCTTTTTTGAGCCATGAGCCATGGCTCTGGCTCATGAGCTAGGTCAACAAAAGTGCGGAGCCAGAGCCATGGCTCATGAGCTGGCTCACTGCTCGGATGAGCCATGAGCCATGCGGTACATTAGTGTTCTCCATGACTCACAGTTTGTTATAAGTCAGACACACTGACTTTGCGAGTCATGACTCTGACTCCTGGATTTTTGGGAGTCGACTTTGACTCCAGAGTCACGTAAAAAAAAGTGTGAAAAATCAGATAGGACAATCTAAAAATTAAAATTTCTTTATTCATTTAATAGTGAAAGAAGATGAGAAAAAATAAGACAAATGAATCCGATATGAACAAGATGTTAAGAGGGAACAAAAATTGGACGGGAGACTATGGTGAAGTACTTGTTTGGCAGGAGTGCTGGTAAGAGTGTCACGTAGTGTTTACAGCAACTTCCTCTCAGAAATGTTTTATTTAAAAAAAGTGAAAGGGACTTAAATTCCAAACGTTACTTCTGCGCTCATCGGTAACGAAAAGCTTTAATTTATAACAAAAAAAGCGTTTAGGTGGATTTAATCCCTCGACATGGAGAACTTTTCTTTTTCAAATTCAAGTCCACTAAACAACCATTCATTTGAGTGAACTAAAGTAAAATTCTGCCATTAGTTTATTAATTGCAATGGTCCACTAAACTATAGCGCCAAATTTAACGGTAAATATTAGTTGTTACCACCATAGCTGTGGTAAAAAATGATAAAAACATTGTTCTCTATGCTGCTGCACTACTGGCAGACCGGTTGCGAATGGGAATATTTTTTAATTTTTTCATATATTCAGAAGTTGAACAAATATCCCTCCTCTCTCACTACGTTGGGTGATTCAAACATTATGGATAAATTTTAGCAGCTGAAATAAATATAAAATATTCAATTAATCCTAATACAACACTTTTTTAAGCTAAATTAAAAATAATATTTAAATAATTTGCTGTCTGTTTTGGCAGATGAAACGAAGGCAGACGAGTACCGATCCCTCCAGGCAGTGAATTCTCAATCGGGGTAAGTTCGAAACCCCTTGGTAAGTTTACCCGGGGTTTCTGAAAACCTAATTCAGAATGAGAGTAAAGGGTGGAGCTATATACCCTCTCAACTTACCCAACATACCCGACTTTTTGGGGTAAAGTTGGAGTAAATTTCCCTAGGTTTTCCCTAATTCGATTCAGTAACAAGATAAGAGGAGGGGCCATGTACCTCAAAATCTTAAACATACCCAGAAAAGTTCCCCTGCTCTTGAGCAGGGTAACTGGAGGGTTATTATTTTCAGTTCATTGTTTCATTATAGAAATTGAATTGAAATTTGGATTCGGTGGTATCAGTGAGTATTTTTATTTCATGTTTAGACTTACTACCGCTTTTGTGCTATGTGTCAACGCCAGTTTACTGTGTCAACGCCATAGTATATGAATTAGGCGAATTATGCCATGCGATTTGTACTCTGAAAGGAGTCGAAAAGTCTATTGACAGAGGTTTGATAGTTTAGATAATTTCGAAATAAGTTGTGTCATCACAACAGTGACTGGTGGGTTGATTGTCTGNTTTTTTTTTTTTACTCTCCAATTTCAGCTAACCTCACTCCGCTTCTCACCTAGTGTTGAGTCTGACTCAACCAGTCTTCGGCATCCTGTCTTTCCCGTCCCCGTCCGGACGGGTTTGGACGGGGACGGGGCCCCTTTTTTCTCTCAAAAGACGGGGACGGGTGAGTTGATTATTTTGAAAAAATGAAGACGGGACGGGGACGGGTGAATGTATTTCTTTTTAAAAGATGGGTGTTATTCAGGCACAGACTTCCAACTTAGCTTATTGGAAATCGAAATTTCAATTATTAGATCTCACTAATATAAACGTTTCAATTTTGATTTGGAGAGTTTACATTGTTATTGGTTTCGATTTCGAGGCTGAAAAGTCATAGGGTTCGATTTCGTTCGACTGAAAAGGTATGAATTTCTAGTTCTATTGTCTAGTTTTGGATTTCGATTTGTATGGAAATTGAATTTAGATTTTCGTAATAATTTTGTTATTCGAAATAGAAATCAAAATCGAAACCGAAATCAACTTTGCCTACCGAATCGAAATACAATTCAAAATTTCAATTTTTTTAATTTTAAAAGTCAATTTTCTGACTTGAAATTAAAATCGAAATTTAGTACCACAAGCTAATCAAAATAGGAATTTATAATTGCAAGGAGCTCGAAATCGAAATTTTGATTTCGAAAAAGACGGAGACGGAACGGGAACGGGTAAAACAATTTTTTTTCATAAAACTTGGACGGGATAGGAACGGGGAAGTCTTTTATAATGAGAAGACGGGGATATTTTTTTTTAAGCAAAGACGGAGACGGAACGGGATGGGGAATAAAATTTTAAGCAAAGACGGAAACGGGACGGGGATAGGTAACTTGGGTGCCGAACACTGGACTCAACAGGAGTTATTTTTTAAAACCCAAGTGAAAAAATATGCGAGGCAGGTCAGAGCGGGAGAGTAAAAAAAACTCAAAAAATTCTTACATATTCTGGAGGGATCGGTAGCTCTTCCTCAACAATGTCGAAGTGATTGAACTTGAAGTGGGTTAAATTGAGTTAAAGTTTGTGGCTTTTGAGACTGTTGATGTTGCCAATTCGGAAACAACTTTGGTATTCCGAACACTCGGGTTTGGATAAAAAATTTTTTGTAGATTAATATGAGTGTGGTGATTATGAATATGAAAAAAAATTTTCACCGAAAATAAACAAAAATTTTTTTAATACTAACACTAATGCCCGGTTTAGTGATCACTTTCACTTATCTTTATCTTGAGTAATTCTTTAGATGACGGATAGATTATTCAATATAATCCATCTAAGCATCTCTCCAACGTTGCTTGGGAGACACACCGGGAGAATGCTTTGAGAGAAAACATTTAGTGATGATGTCTCTCTTTTTCTCGTCTCTTTTATCTTCACTCATAAAAGTTAAACTTTTTCAACTTTTGAATAAGTGAAAGATAGGTGATTTAAAAATTTTAAGTTAAATTTTCAATTTATAGATAATGCAAAGATTCTCTCAAGTGAAGCTAAAGAGGAAATTTCTTTGTATTATGCTTCAACAAACCCTAAATGCCTCGTGGACGAGACAATACGTCATGGTGATGACACGAGATACGGTAAAGGTAAGTTAGAGATATCACTAAACTGGGCGTAATACACGAACAATAACACACTAACACTAACCTAAAAACTAACCTAGAATTCTAACCTAACCTAACCTAACCTAATCTAATCTAAAGTAAAATTTAAAATATTGAAAAATGTCAAACATTTTTTCTGTTGATTTCCGGTAAAAAAAAATTTCATATTCGTGATCACCACACTCATATTAGTCTGCAAAAAAACTGGAAAATTAAAGCTTCTAAGGATGACTTGAATGAGTTATTCAATCCTGACTCTTTTGTCTGTGACTCAAATACGGACTCATTCAATCACTCCTTAATGAGTTATGTTCTACTTTTCTGTTGAGATTGATACTTTCCATCAAAATTGAAATCCCCCAGCAGCAAATAGAAGTCGCCGAGTTATGACTCGTCAGTCATAAGAATGACTCAAACATACCATGCTATATAGATGTAACAGATACTGTCGAGAATCATACATCAAACTTGGAGTCAATAAGTGAGAAGGATTACCAACTTATGACTCATGAGTCATAAGCTGGTAATCCTTCTCACTTTATATTGATTGACTCATATATTGATTTGTGTAAGAGGAACTAGAGAGCAGGTGGTACGGTTCTGTTTGTAGGTGGTGACAACCATTTACGCAGAAATATTTCTCGAGTCATTACTGACTCATGTGAGTCATTACTCATATTTGTTTCGGCATCACTTAGAGTCCTTAAAAAACACACCTTATTTTAATGCGGTCCATTCGAAGTTGCACTGAATCACTTATTCTATGAGGCATGAGTCACCATGACTCATTGTCTGACATGAGTGTGAATTAGGTTTTATATTTAGTTGAATATGCCAAATTGATCGCCGATTTTACTATACATGATGCATAACAGTATTGCCTAGATAACGGTATACCAAGATATAGGAACAGAAGTTCGGCAACAATGGTGTAAGTAGAAGGAATTTAGCCTAACTTCCACACCATGTTGCTGTCGTTGTGGCAAATTTACCCAACTGGTTTCAGCTTCTATTTGATTAACATTCGGATGCTCAGTCCACTCATACCAAATTCGTCATAGATAAATGTGCCACAATATATCATTAAACAGTTTAAATGTAGATTCACCCCATTCGTTTCAATGGTTAGGGAAAGTACCTCCCTGAAAAAACCATTAAACTCGCCTTTTTTTAAATTAATTTAAACAGAGTTGATATTTGTCTTTGTGAATAAAAATCATCACATATGATTCAGAATCGCATGGCCGTAATTTTAGCATCAGTTTGATCTCATTAGAAAAACATGACAATTTGACAAATAATTATGTTGAGTAAGAACTACCCTGAAACTAAAATTCCAATGTAATTAAAAACTGTAATCATAAATGCACAAATATGATTACAGATTAGCAGCCGATGATTATGATTACCCCAAATTATAATCATAATCATGATTTATAATACAGGGTGAACCAACTTAATCCGGGCCGTAGAAAGTCGCTTTCACCAAAAAAAATTTAAGACAGCAAATAAAGAGCGCGAAATACAAAAGTTGTAAGGAATGAAGTTAGCGTGTGTTTGAGAAAACATTCCTCTGCAAAAATTAATTAATTTAAACAAACGCCATTCTGTAATGCTGAAAGATGGGTAGTTGAGAGAATGAGCAACTAGAGGAATGGGGTACGATCCCTTGGCATCTATTCCACCTGACTCAACAGAGAACCTGCCGACCCCTCCTCTCTCTGTCTCTCTGCTTTGCTCCATTGCTTTGCATCGGAACAGATATTTTATAGTGATTACAATAAAATTAACTTCACTTCCATCATTTACTATTGTGTATCGCCTGCCCCAAGCCGTTTTTGGTGAAAGGCGAAGAAAGAAGGCCGGATTAACGTGGTTCACCCTGTATAATACTCATTTCTACTGTACTCATGTAATCAATAATTGGATCACATTTTTTTTTACATTTTTATATGACTAAAATGACCCATACAAAGATGGTGCCAGTTGACATCACAACCAACTTCCTCCTAAAAATTTTTTGTGTAGAGTCATAAGTCATGTTTGCCATTCAGGCATAATACAGCATGAACCAATTGAATCCGGGCCTTCTTTCTTCGCCTTTCACCAAAAACGGCTTGAGGCAGGCGATACACAATAGTAAATGATGGAAGTGAAGTTAATTTTATTGTAATCACTATAAAATATCTGTTCCGATGCAAAGCAGAGAGACAGAGTGAGGAGGGGTCGGCAGGTTCTCTGTTGAGGTGGAATAGATGCCAAGGGATCGTACCCCATTCCTCTAGTTGGTCTTTTCTCTCAACTACCCATCTTTCAGCATTACAGAATGGCGTGTTTAAATTAATTAATTTTTGCATAGGAATGTTTTCTCAAACACACGCTAACTTCATTCCTTACAACTTTTGTATTTCGCGTTGTTTATTTGCTGTCTTAAATTTTGTTTGGTGAAAGCGACTTTCTACGGCCCGGATTAACTTGGTTCATGCTGTACTAACACTCATATGAAATAATTTGTTTCTCCTTCATAATAAAGTTTATTAATACGACATAAGCTCCACTTACTTTAAGATCGATGCATTATTATTTTTCAACGATAAATCTGGAATGAATCAGGCGTGTATTTCCATAGGATTTCGCAATACGATGTACATTTGCATTGCTAAATTAGTTCTGTAGGCAGATGAGTTTTAGTCAGGAAAACTAGAGTCCCTGGAAAACAGAAAAGAGTTTGGATGAAAACAGGACAGACAGATGGAGGGATTAGTTCTCATTGGAAGATAGGGGACAATTTGAAAACTTAGTGAGACTTTCTCTCAAAGATTGTACTCTGCGCTTGTCCAACGCGAGCTTGAAATGCAATTTTCTAGCTTGCAAAATCTGAGCTTTGACGTGAAAGCGACAAAGAAATATTTATACATTTAATCTCGCTCTTCATGGCACACCTAGCAAAGTCCAATCAAAACTCACAAGCGATGACGTATTTTTGTACCAAAACAAACAAAATTGAGTCGCTTCGCATTGAAAATTAATTATTAGGACCTCGCATAATACTCAGGGTTTGTAAACAAAATTTTGTACTGTAGCACGTTATAGTATGTGTTATTTATTTGTTTGTTACGTGTATTGCGTCCATTGGTGTAAACATTACCTTTCAAGGATTCAGAGCGATAAATTTTTCCAGACATTTTGACGAGAAAGAAAACTGTAGTCGAATCTAGCTAACTGAAAATCTTGTTTCGAAGAATTTGATGAGAGTATTCTTGTAGAATACTTGATAAACATGTGAACCGTTTGAATAGAAGTTTGAAAAAAATGGTAAGTAAAACAGATAAATTGCCAGAGTAGATTTGATTGCAAACATAATGTAATCAGATTACTAATTACCCAAATAATACGAAAAGTGCAGATTAGTCAAAAATCTAACACTTAAGTGTTAAATGTGGCTGTAGCCCCCATTTCTCCCTGTCAGTATGCAGTGGTAATTAGTGTTGCTTCCTCTGGAGCTTGAATCTAAAAGACAAAATACAATGATGTAAATTTTAATTCACTAAATTCAATAATACATTAACCTAAATCCAAATTTCAAATATTCTTTATAAACTACCAATCGTATAACCCCATCCCTCTGCACGCTGTAAAAATGGAGGAAGGCGCGCAGAAAGAGGGTAGTGAGGACCGATAACCAAAGGCAAAGAAATTGTGCCTATGTTAGTCATGGATGGGTTTATACGATATGCGAGCATAATTCTGAGACAACAGTAAAGGATAAGCGAATGTATCAGAATTACATTCGAAAACAGTTGACTTTCAATAAATCATAACTTTTGACCTTTTCATCCTAGAGACCGGATTTTTTACACGTGTATTTTTACTTTTAATGTTTTTTTTTTTCATAAAATCAAAAGATTTGATCCGAGAAAAATTTACTTAACGAGATACGCTGGACATAATTATAAAACAGTTACTTTCTCCAGCAAGCCACACGGGCCAAAAGTAACTTTCATTTGTTTTAGAATTATGACTAGTGCTGTAGATAGGTTAGTCTTAACGAATTTCCAAACTTAACATTATATTATGAAACTTGTTGAATTGGGCAATTTTGGTAGTTGGTATTAGGGAGGGCGGTAACATATAACGCGTACTAAGTACATAATTGTTCAATGGAATTTACTTTTGAAAGCATATTGACTTTAATGATCTCAATTACAAAATTAGATTTTCACAAAGAAATAGAGTTTTCCATTATCAAAATTAAACTTAAGTTTAGAAAGTCTTTTATTGCGGTAACTTGCTACCGACCTCCGCATACAGCTCAATTGAACAAATTCACTGATTAGTTTGCTAGATTTACAATTTAATTTATAATACTGAAGAATTAATTTTTGTAGGTGATTTCAACTTTGACATTATAGAGAAATCCAAAGATTCTTTTAATGTTCAAAATGTTATGAAAGAAATAGGGTTAAGACAAGTTATTTCTGAGCCTACTAGAGTAACAGCTACGTCTTCGACGATCATTTATCAATTGTATGCCCTTGATACAAATAGGTATAGAGAATTTGGTACTGTGGATTGTACTTTCTCAGATCATAAATTCATTTATGTTCTAAGGAATGATAATCGTCATGTAAGGTCGCAAGGGATCAAAATCGAAACTAGAATTTGGAAGAAAGTGGATTGGAAGGAGGTATTGAAGGATCTTGATGCGATAAATTGGTCAAATATTCACAATGACTGTGTTAACACTTGTCTAGATAATATTAATTCTAAAATATTACAAGTTGTTAATATTGATGCTCCAATAAGAAGGTTCGTTGTGAAGGTGAACAAAGTTCTTGGATCACTGATGAGATCTTAGCAATTCGTAAAATCAGGAAAAAAAACAAATTTTTTTTTAAATCAAAGACTCCCGAGTCACTAAAATTTTTAAAATAAGTAAAAATAAGGTAGCTAATGCTATTTTTAAAGCAAAAAAATCTTATTTTCGGTCAAATTTTGAAGCTAACCGAAATAACACAAAAGGTTTATAGAACAATGTTAATCAGTTAACTAATTATCGCACTAAACATATAACTAGTTTTCTTTCAATGGTCAATGACGAGAGAGAAGTGCTGGAAAATTTTGATATTGTTGATGCTTTCGCTAAAACATTCACTTTCAGTAATAATATAAGTGTTGAGCCATTTTCAGAATCTAATGAAGTAAATAATATAAGTAAAGATATTTCTGATAAAATGATTTACGATGCTATCTCATTGACTAAGCCTAAAACAGCATTTTGTTTTAATAAGATTCCTTCTATTTTCATTAAGAAAACGGCACCTCATTTATTAGTTCGTCTAAAAAAGCTTATCGGATTAATTTTCGAAAACAATACTTTCTCCACGGTTTCGAAAACTGGATTAGTTATTCCTTTATATAAAAAAGGGTAAAATTAGTAACATATCGAGTTACCGTCCTATTACCAGTACTCTTTTCATCAGCAAAGTGTTCGAAAGGATTATTAAGTTGAAACTTTATATTTTTCTTGAATCAAATAATCTTTTGATTACAAATCAACATGGTTTTCGGAGAGGCAGATCATGTGTACAGCCCTAAAATTTTTAACCACTTTTATTTTTTCAGATATTGACAATCCAAAAGGTAAAGTACCAGTTGTATTAGTAGATTTTAAAAGAGCCTTAGCCTCAGTAAATCACGAGTTACTATTTTTAAGTTTGGCTCAGGATCTAGAAATTGATTCAAATATTGTTAAGTTGTTAAAGAGTTATTTAAGTGACAGGAACAATAAGATTTAAAGATTAGATGTTAGAGTCGTTTAAGGTTCATCATGGTGTACCACAGGGTTCCATTCTTGGTCCTTTACTATTCTCTCTGTTTATCAATAATTTAAATAAGATCTTCAACTCAGAAGATATTCAATTTATACTATACGCGGATGATCTTGCAATCTTTACTTTTAATAAAGATCTTTCCAGAAGTATGGAAAGTATTACAAATGCTCTTTACAATCTTGATAATTGGGCTTGAACACAGGGATGCACATGAATTATGACAAAACCGAATTTATGCTATTTAGTAAATCGCATGATAATTCAACATCCGTTCATATTTCAGAAATTTAATTTAATGATAAATGGATTAGGACAAATTCATTTAAATATTTGGGAGTGATATTATATCCAGCTCTTGATTTCGATTTACCCGTTGCTAATATCAGTAAAAAGATTTGTTTCTTGCGCAAAATTGAATAGATTAAAACGGTCCTTTAATAAAAAAAATTTTGTTTTTCTAATGAATGCATTTGTCTTTTCACATATTAATTTTTGTATTGCTGTATGGTCTGTTCAGTTTGTCAGTAAATTAAAAATCCTTTAAAATAAAATTAAAAGACGCTTTCTTTTTTCCTACTCTTTAAAAATCTAGAAAGAAGAAATTTTTTCTCGCATCATTCTAATTCATCTCTTAATCGTGAAAACTTTCTGGATATAAATGAGACGGTATTGTTTGATATTTATGAAAGTTGCAATTTGCACTCTGTTTGAGAAAGATCTCAATTTTACACTCTGATCCAAACATAAATTATTGAATTTTGAAGACTACATTGATACACCATTATCCTTTATCCTATTTAAAGAGAAAGCGGCAAAATATGTTATGATTGATGGAATGAACCAATGCAATGCCACTATTATACGTCCTATGCCTACTGTGCATGTCAAAATTAAATACGCACATACGATGTAGATGATGCACAGGGTGTGTAAATATTTTCACACCAGAAAATTTTTACCGCCAATTGATAAATGTGATGATGTCAGAGATATAAGACAGGCCATGGTTATGGCTAGTATAACGAATAAAGAACTGTATCTTCGTTGTTGTTGATGAGCCATGGTGCGGATGCCGAAATCTAGTGAATCAGACAGGGTAGTAAGAATTGGGATTTTTTAGTGCAACTGTTTGTGATTCCTAAAAATTCACGGCGGCGGTAAACCTTCGTGGTTAGGGTGTGCGAAGTTAGCGCCTAAGCGGCGTGATGTTAGCGCCTAGCTCAGTGAAGTTAGCGCCTAAATATGGCGTCGTGAACTTAGCGCCTTGTTTAAGCGCCAAAAAATTAACAATGTTAGAAATTTCATAAAACGAATTTCTGGAAAAATATCCGGTAAAAAGTCGAAAAAATTCTTGAGGCACTGGAATCGAGTATTCGGATATTTTTATGAAAAATTCTTAGAATTACATGAAACAAATTTCTACCTAGGACAAAAGGTCAAATTATAAAAAAAAACTTTTTTTTTTAAATCGATTTGCCTTGAAGTTAGCGCATAGCACCTATCGCAAAACAAGTACAATAGACTTCGAATATTTTTATCAAAGTCTTAATTACATCAAATTGCTACATAAGAGAAAAGCTCAAACTATAAAAAAAAATTGGAATCGATTAACCGTGAACTGTGCTCATTGAACATATTGTCTAACAAGTATAATAGACTATTCCGATATGTTAATGAAAAAAGTCTTAGAATTATAAGAAACAAATTGCTAAATTAAAGATAAACTCAAATATAAAAAAAAATTTGTTTTTCGAATCTATTGACGGTGAAGATAGCGCCTAGCACCTATCGCCTAACAACTATAATCAACTATTCGAATATTTTTATGAAAAAGTGTTATAATTACATAAAACAAATTTCTATATAGGTGAAGATCTCAAAATGAGTCAAAAATTTCTGGAATCAATTTAATGTGCAGATAACACCTAGCACCTAACCCCTTATTCACAGAGCCTTGATTAACTAAACCCTAATAGTACAGATTCTTTGTTGTCGATGACTGTTCACAATATCTTGTTAACTTTGTAATTTTGATTATCTCAAAATGAATTTCTTCTAGTTATATCCGTAAGGTTAGTAATTTATGAAGCTCAGATATTTGATAGTTCTTTTTTGTAAGAGGTTTATAGTTCATATATAGATATGACGTTTTCCCTTCACAATTTTCTATTTTATTGGCGATTAGTTAATTCAAAGAAACAGAAAATGAAATTTGGTTGGATACGCAAAAGATGCAGCAGAACCCTTTTGCATTATTAATTACCCTGAACTAAAATTGGATTCATTGGGGATCATGGATATTAATTAATGGGGAAAACCTAGTCTTAACAAACACTAGGTCGTTTGACAACTTCAAGTATTGTGATGTTGACGCAAATTTGGAACGAATGAATTTATTTAGTCAGCTTGTAACTCCTTTCTACCTTCAACCAGCTTCCCTATCCTCCGGTACCCTGTCTCCGTGATACCATCCTCCGGTAGTAACTTTCCAGTTTGTTACTTCCCATTTAATCAACCCTTTTGTAAAAGTTCTGTAGGTATCGTCTCCGGTAACAAACACTCCGGTGGGTATCTTTCCCGGTACCCTACCCTAAGGTGAAAGTTCTCCGGTTGGTAGTTTCTACCGTAACCAACTCCTGGTAATTTACTAGAATGTAAGTGAACTTTACTACTTCACTTATCCAACATTCTCCTTATTTACCCAAGGGTTGACGACAATAGCCATTCCGACTCCTACATACCTTGGCCTTAATGGCCAAGCATGTTGCCTCTAGGTTCTCTTCTTACTTTTTAATAAACAATTCTTCTTCACTTACCTCCCTTTTCACCCAAAAAACCCAAAAGTGCAAAAGATAGAAGGCCTCGAATAGTTCTATTACCCTCTATTAATCCTATTATTCAGACCGCAATAGAGGATGCCCATTTCCCTTGGTTTTGGGATTTGCCTGAGTTCTATCAGTAGCTTCTGAGCTAATGCTCGGACTAAGAGAAACTCACATCCCTACCGCAAGGTAGATTAGCTTGAGTCTAAATACCCGTTTGTGAACGAATGAATGGGCTCAAGGTAACCCACATCTTTCCAACCAAATGCTAATAACTTCTAATTTCTTAAGAACCCGAACTTTCAGATATCAAACCAAAACCGAATTCTTTCGGCGAACCTCAATATGTTATGTATGTTATGTATAGGACTGAACCAACTATTTCAACTTATATATAACTTATATACTTATGTTAAAATATGACATTATGCAGCTAAAATGTTGATGAGAATATTTACACTTGTAAATTCAAATGACATCTCAGATGCCTATGGTGTTTCTATAAGTAAATTAGTAAAAAATTATCATGTGACTGCGAGTACAAGCGGAGTATGTGAGAGACAATTGGCAAATAAAGACTTCTATTTCTGAGTAGAGTTATTAATTAAAAGATTACCACACATAATGCCAGTAGTTCAAAAGTATGAATGTCCAAATATGTATTGTATCGTGAATCAAAATCAACTTAGATCGTCAGCATCAGGCTCAATTATATCCAAACCTAGCTCATTATATTTTGTGCTGAAAAAACGGCAAGTGCGTCCCTTGTGTTGAAAGAAGCAGCAGATACAAAAAATATAACATTATCCAGATTTTATATCGATTTGCAAACCTTGAATTGCTACCATTCACATTATTAGTAGTTTATTTGATTTGGCTTAGCCCTATCAGTTGATTTATGCACTTTCATGCAGTTTCATTGCATCGCACATAAACATATGTTTATTTTTATAGTCACTTATGCTTAACTTATTAATAAATTTAAAGAAGGGTTAAAATAAAAATGTGATAGGTTCATGTCTACAAGGATTTTTTCAGTTGGAGGCACCAACTGTACTTTTCTAATTGGTATTTTTCCGACACAAACCTGACTTTGCTGTATAGCCATCTAATCAATCAATTGTTTTGCTGTTTAATATTCTTGCGTATTGGTTATAGGCTTGCTTTTCCACCTCCATTTCGATGTGTTTGTTCCGTAAATGCAAGACTTACCAAATGTCTAGTTGTTGGTATTGGTAATTTCAGTGTACCTTTGAAAATTTTTTGACCTTTCTCTAATGATTCTATATGTTCTATTGCATATATAACCGGGCAGTGGAGAGAGGGGACTACATTATGGTTTGGTAAAGAATTTGGTTGTATTTAGGTAAAAGGTTTTATATGTATTTAGCGTTTAGGATATAGGCTGTCGCTGATATTTCTTTGAGTGTTGCGTTTCTGCTGTGTGCATTGAATAGTTCTGATGAATTCTACTACCAATTACATGTAGCTTTTGTTTATGTCTATTGCTTGTTTATCCTTAGTGAATTTTAATGTTTGCTTGTTCGACCGTTCCTTCTAAAGATCACGATTTTAGTTTTCTCTTGAATCAACAGAAGTGGTTTGGTCTGGAATAATTTCCTGGCGATGTCTTTTGAGTTGTAGAAATTCTTTTGTTTCTGCAATGATTACCAGAGTGTCAACACAGTGAAAGAATTGAGTATTTTTACATTTCACTTTATACCCATGTAAATTTGATTCCTCAAATGCTGAGGTTATGCCTTCAATTAATATGTTGGAAAGATTTGTGCAGTCTGGTTAACCTTGTAGAATACCTTTCGTAATTTTGATTTCAGCATGGCACTTCTCTGTCAATCTGGCATAGGCTTTAGCTTGCGAGTATATATTTGTTATATTTTGGATGTATTTTGTGGAAACTCTTGCTCGTAAGGTAGTCCAAAGGAGGTTATTATTTGGTGTATCAAAAGCTGATTGTGATCTACAAAACAAGCATATAGCTTTTTGTTTTTTAATAATTCGATTTGGACAGCTGAGTTTAAGGTGAAAATATGATCTAAAGTGTGCCGCATTCTTTCGTGAAACCAACCTGACACTAAAATTTTTTTGTTTTTCTATCAAATTGCTGAGTCTATTGTTGCCTATTGTAATGAATTTTGTTGCAGTTATGCTTATGAGTGAAATTTGTTTATAATTTTCTGGGCAGTTTTTGCCCACTATTTTTTAAACTTGGCATATAAAAGCCTCGCACCATTAAAGCGGCGCCATTCAAGAATCGTAAATATTGTTTAGAATTTTGGCGAAGCTTTCGTTTAATATAAAATTAATTTGGCACCAAATTTTGTTGGGAAATTTGTCTTGCCTGCGTCCTTGTTTTTTTGAGGTTGTTGATAGTATTCACTCTGAGTTATTGACTGTTTGTGGTGACCACGTTTGTCCACATGATGTCACTAATGCAGTATATTGAAGGACTTGTATTGTATATATCGTTATAGAAGGCGGATTTTTTGTTTCTTATTCCAGTAATATTGTAGTTGAGAAGTGAGAATTTGGTGAGTTCGATGTTAGTTCGATAGATATTTCGGTGTATCGGCCGCCTTGTGTATTCTTCCCTAAATATTTTAGGCAAAACTTTTTGAATGAAGATTGTGGAATTTTGGAGGTTTCTGCAGTTTTTCAAAATTCGGTCCTATTGCTCCTGAGTCTCGGTTTCCACTAAGATAGGGTGAGGGCGAGTATTTCCCTGGGTTCCTTTTACGTCAATTTTTTGATGGTTTTTATGTTTGGCTGTGGTAATGGATATTTGTTCATGAGTTCAACTGTCACATGATTAAGGCTGTCATTGATGCTTTTTTCTTTACCGTACATAATGTTGGGTCGAGTCGTTCTGAACCGGATTTTTGAAATACGACGGATTCCGACGCCTAAAGATTTTTTTTCTATTTTTGACCGGATATATTTCCAGAAATCTGTTTTATAAAGTTTCTAACCTTATTAATTTTTGGGCGCTAGAACTAGGCGCTATACTTCACTCCGCCAGATCTAGTCGCTAACGTCACAGCGTTTGGCGGTAGCTCCCCGGCGCTAGGCTCTAGGCTCTACTAGGTTATATGCGCTTGGTGCTAACTTCACGATATTTGGATTCTAAAAATTCTAAGAGTTTTCCTTATAAATATCCGAGAAATCTATTCCGCTACCTACATATTTTTTTCGATTTGTCATCGGATTTCTGTTTCTTTTAACGCTAAATGTGTGCCGCTAGGCGTTATGCGGTAACTTCACGCCGCCTAGTCGCTAACTATGCAAACCCTCGACGTTATCATGGTAAGGTTTCCTAAATTTAAACAGTTTTCAGCTTAGTTTGTGGAAACTGGAAAGTGTTCGGGAATTGTCAGTGAGGAAAGACTCTTCACAGCAGAATCCAAGTCCTAGTTCTACAATCTATTATCTGTTAAAAAAGTGGTTTACCTGACATCTGATTGAAAGCTCTTGCAAATTCAATCTCCACTCAGCTGCAGGTAGATCTCACGGTTGAATCACCCATAATGGGGCAAGGTAAACAATTTCTAAATTAAAAAAAAAACTTGGACAATTTTTACCTTACCCCTACTATAGGTGACATAGACCTCACATGATGTTCAATTTTTTGCGTAGCACTACTGTCTTCGTTCTTTTAGATGGCTGAGGCTTTGAATTTAGAAGTACTGGACTCGGTTTTGATTGAGGTAACAGATGTGTCACAAGTGTTAAAGGTATGGGAAGAGAACTGTGATAACAATGATTTTGACCCATCTCAGTACTTAATACGGTAAGATCATTCATGTAGTTGGATGAGATTTTTGTCATTTTTAAGCCTATCGACTCTAGTTGACTGTGTTCATTACGAGTAGAAATCATGGTCCTGGACTCTATGAAGAATAAGAAAGTTGAATAACGATTCTAGAGTTCAGAATAGAGATGCTCCGAAGGGCACATTAGGCCCGTGACCGAAGACCGAAGCTTCGTCTCCGGTGGGTCGCCGTAGGCCGAACCTTCGGCCGAAGAGTTCCTCATTGCGCATGTGGGGTGTCTATAGACAGGTCTCAACGTCAAGAACTCATTTAATAACTAGGGATATTGCGGATAGCATATCCGGCAAGTTCGTCGGATATCGGATGTCCGGTGGGGATATTCGGCATGCTTGATTGATTAAGCTCGTATTGCACATAATTTTTTATTAAAACAATTAGAGTTTTGACCAAGGTTGCTATGAGAAATTTACAAAAAGCGACTGATGTCGCTTTTTGTAAATTTCTCATAGCAACCTTGGTTTTGACTCAATTCACGCTAACATGCAGGGTCAATTTTTAACTCTCGATTTTGCTCGATCAATTCGTCAATTTTTAACTTTAATGATTATGCTCGAGTGTCAAAGAACGAGCTTATTACATCACAAATTTTGATTTGCTGCTCTCATACCATTACAATTTTCCATTGTTTTTTTTTATCATGATCTGCTTCAAATTCATTTTTTATTGAATTCGAAACAGAAGTTTATTTCATTCAGTCCCATCGTAATTATCTTGTGTTCTCCCTTTTTTACCAATTGCTTACACATTTTCTCGGTTTAGGCTTGCCGAAATAATTGAAGACGAGATTGAGCAATATATGAAATTAGATCCTGATCCGTTCGATGACAGGCATCCTTGCCGCACACATCCTCAATGCAGTTACGGGCAGTCTTTGAAAACTTTATTCAAGAAGGATGCATTTATGGACAAGTTGGTTCATTATTACATGAAGGAGCGATGGGGTACAAATGATCTGGCTGTGAATACAGCTGCTTGCAGACTTTTCATTGGAATATTACCCGGATTAGAAACGTCAGCTGTGTACCAGGTAACACAATAAGAACAAAAGTTTGGAAGGATGTTTCCAGTTATAGTGTTTGGTCGATTAAGCTAATTTTTGGTTAATTTCCTTAGGAAACCGAAGATCTTGTCATGCGACTTTTCAGATGGGCTGAAACATCTCCTGATCCTCTACGAAGCTATGCTCTTGGTTTGCTCGGAGCTTCAATGGAAGTGCCAGAGGTTGCATCCAAGTTTAGGTAATTTTGCTGATTGAGTATTTAATTTCCTAAAGTGAAATGCTGAGGAAAATACTCAAACGTCATCCATATTCAGTACTCTAACACCTTATGGATACCACGCTTTCATGTAATTAGGGTGTGGCATGACTCTGATCCAGGAGCCGATTCTTGACTCATGAGTCAGCTTCGACTCACAATATTTTTGAGTTTAACTCTGACTCACTAAACCCAAAGACAGTCGACTCGGAGAATCGTTGAATCTTGACGCTTTAGTATTGAAGTCTGACTATAAGTCGACTCTTCAGAAAAAGAGTCGACTCTTAGTGTATCACGCCTAGAATATTCTATCCTGTCTTGAAACTGCATCAGACATACTGTCCCCTCTACTAATCTCAGCCTTAAGAATCGAGCCGCTAGTTGCGCAAGTTATTTTTTGGTTTGGATGGAGATAATTTCTATAGTAACGGCGACACTTCATAAAATTACAATTTGGTTATTGTGGCCAAATTCATCCGTCTGACCAATCACAAGTGGATAGAAAATCCAACTAATACAAATTATCATAAAATAACAATTTAAGTAGAGGTGTTGTGAAGGGCATTTTTTCCCTTCGATTTTCGATCGAAGGGAACAAAAAAAATCGAAGATTGAAGGTTCGAAGGATTTGCAGCTGGAGTGTCTATCGAATAGTAATAAATAACAACCAGAAGCCATTTTAACGTTCCATTACGATGTAAATTGAGAAATTAGAATTTTATTTCTATATAACAAATAAAATTAATCGCAAAGTAGTTTTTAGTATTTGTAATTGTAACCAGTTCGTTTTAAGTTATGATGGAGAAAAGTAAGCATTTCTCCGAGTACTGGAAGTAGTTTAACAAGGAAAGCAATGTCTTTCCAACTTTCCCTGCTCCGGAGATCAAACTATGACCTTGTGGTGGGAAAATATTGGATCATAATGGCAGAGAATGTGATTTGGAACGTAATAGTGATCGTCCATGTAATTAAGTTTTTAACTCTTATCAACCCGCGCCTGCAGATTTGAATCAATGTGTTTTTAAAACCAGTGGAAAGGTCACTCCGCATTAAAGTGTCTTAAGGAACAGGCGCGATGGTATTATTCACATGCAAATAAACCGCGGTAGCTTTTTAGTATACGTTAGAATTGATAGTTGTTATAGGAAATCCCTCCAAACAAAAAAAATAACTTGCGCAACTATCGGCTCGAATCTAATGGACAAGATAGTGGAGGGGACAGTAACTCGCGGCCAATTCATGAAAGTAACGAAAGCATTAAGTAGTAGGGTGGTCCTTATATGAGACAAAAAATTTATTTCGATAAATTAAGGTCTCAGTCCCTAATATGGTTTCAAATAATTAGAAAAAAATCGTGTATAAGTTTCACACGGAAAAATTGACATTTAGGGGTGGGCTGGAAGTTTAAATTTTTGTTTATAAATCATAATAAGCAAGGACGACCAAATGCATAATTTGTATAAAATCGCTTAATCATAATAACCCTGGTCGTCTATTTCTTATTTCTAGTGTCACTGTATCAAGAAAAATGATGACGATAGACACCAACTTATCCCACATAAAATGCATAAATTGCATAATTTTAAAGTAGGGCATAATTTATCATAATAAGGCATAATTTTGCACAATATTGCATAATTCTGGGGAGAAATTTGGAATTTTCCTGTTGTTTAACCAAATAATTCCCAACTTTTTAATAAATACAGCATTATAACGCATCAATCCTCGGCATCATATCTAGCAGTATCACCGTATAGATCTTAAATTTTAGTCTCGGTGGAAAACTGGAGAGAAAAATTATTTCAGGTAAAAAGCGGCTAAATGCATTTACAAGTTAAGGAAAAACTGTCGTGTAAAATCATTCCCGATTTCTCACTGCTAACCTAGACCCATTCCCACATGCAAAACTTTTAGTTTGCAGCGTGACCCCTAAATTTCCACAAATTTTGCTGAATTCTTTTGACAATTTTTTTAAAAATTATTTGTAACCATTTTTAGGTGTGAGACAATGAAAATCAAAATTCACTTTTGAGGACCACCTAAGTAGTCTCCACTTTTTGAATTCTATTGAGACAAAAAGTGGAGACTACTAAGAAGCATATGGTAACTAAAAGTTTTATAACAGGGAAAATAATATGCATTTGGTTCCACTGACACTTTGCCGAGTTCGAGGACTCCAAGCTGAAATGATTGTCGAATTTGAGCGCCCTTTTGCTCAATTTTCAAAAAATGGGATGTCATGCACTCCAGACACAAAGTCTTTATCCAGAAGCAGTTCCACGGGAGTGATGAATGGAGACATACACACTGAAAATGGGGATGCAGTAATTATACAGACCAATTCAACAAATATATTCGGATCTCGCCAAAGTGTTACAGCTAATGTACCTGGGACACTATGTAACCCTCAATCTTCAACAACAGCAACTCCAATCAAACGGAAACGTACCTTCGCTTTAACCGATACCACCATTTGCAATAGAAAGAAAAGTCGTATTGACCATGAAGATGATGAATTGCTTATGTCTAATCGTAACGGAAGTAAGCTGACAGTAGTCTACAGAACTTAAGTAAAATTTTAAAATCATAGTTTACTCTAGCTAACACATTTATCACATATCACATAGTGCAAGACCTTTTTGGTTCATTTGAAGTTGAAAGCCCTCTTCCAGAGGATACTCCGAAACAGGTTCCAGCAGTGAATGAATGCAGTTCTTCATCTTGGGTTGAAATGGAAAGTAACATCATTGGAATGATGAAGATTTACCCATTGACACCAGCGAGTAAACAGATTATGGCACTCAGATATCTCACCCCTTTGGGAGAGTATCAGGAAGTGAGGAGAATCCATTATGTTTATCTCTTGTGATTTATTTTGTGTGAAGGCTAACAAAAAACTATATAATTATCTTTTATTTCATTTTTTTTTACAGATGTTGAGCTTTGCATTCAAGAACAACGCTGTGGAACTAATACTGAATTATTTGGACACATTCAAAACAAAGGATTCACGTCTTACATTTGAGGCACTCAAGTATCTATCTTCTCTGCTATGCCATAAAAAATTTGCTCTTGAATTCATTCGAAAAGGTGGTCTGTTGGTTAGCAACAAGATATCATCACACTTCCTGTTTTAAAACTATTCTATCTTACGTTTTTCGTCATTATTTTAGAAAATGCTAAAAATTCCACGCCCGAGTATTTCAGCCACTGGCGTGTCACTCTGCCTTTACTACATTGCCTATGCCGAAGATGCAATGGAGAAAGTTTGTCTTATGTCCAAGTCGGTCCTCGCCACCCTTGTCACGTAAGCAATCAATACTATCCAAATATAAACATAGGATCTACAACAAAGTCGAAATATTCTTTCATATCCTCCTATATTATAAAATAATTCTTAAAACAAACCTCGTCCAAAAACAAATGTAATTTTTTACAATTGTAAAATATTTACACAATCTATTCTTTCGAGTTTCGACGATAATAAAAAGTCATGATTCACACTTTCTAAATGTTGGGAGTCAACTCTCGGAGCCATGACTGACTCCTGGATTTATGGGAGTCGACTAAGTCCGAAGTCATTACTGACTTACGATATGTGACGATTTTCCATATTTTGTATTAGGTGACTCCGGAGTCACGTAATACAAAATATGGAGAATTGGGTAAGAATCTAAAGTAATAATATTTATTCATTTAATATTGAAAGTAGAGGAGAAAGAATAAGAAAAATAAATCCGATAATTTTTTCGAACATGCTCATTTGGAAAAGAGTCATGACTCTCAGTCATGACTTTTGAGTCTCAAACAAGAAGGAGTCAGTCATCAAATGACTCCCGACTCCCAAAGACTCCTGGAAGAACCCAGACATGGCTTAACCCCATGGCACCCCTCCGAGACCTGGACATTAAAATGACCTCCCTAAGAGTTCGGTCTTCTGAAACAATACCATACAGTGGAGTGCATATATTTCTATACATTAGAGAAATCTTTACATCCATAATGTATAACTTATATAAAACATGTGTAGGTTCGTTAGACATCTGCACTCCATCATACAAATTTGACAATATTGAGACAAAATAATGCATCAAATAGATTATCCAAAAGATTTGGAATATTCGAAACCCTGAAAGGGTCACTCATTTTGCTCAAAAAAGGGCAAACTTTTGCAAAGGGCACTTTTGTTCCAAAATATGGAATTTAAAAAAAATGGCTAATGCAATTCTCTAAAAAAAAATTTATTTTTTATGCGCATAACTAACTGCCGGTCTGCTAGGGTGGAGTGGATGAACGCTAGACAAGACAATTTTAAATAAAATAAGTCCTTCGTTTAAATGAAAAAAAAAGTTCTAAGGCATATTGGGCCACTCATGTGCGCGGTGGTCGCATCCTTTAAAATTGCCGAAATTGACAGTTCCTCACGCCACATCCTCTCTCCCATTGTCATGTCCCCGATTAGCTGCTCTGAGCAAAACTAATCGAGAACCGCTGGTCACACGGTTGGCCGCCTAATTTCTTGAAAGGGTGGCCCATACTGGGTTAATTATATGGAACCTATATTAAGTAGATATGTTTTTCATACACAGATATGCCATGTGGCTCCTCGAATGTTCTCATGGATCAGGACGTAACCACGCCCTAATGTTTTTTGGAGCATCATACCCTTTCAAAATTATGTTGGATCTGTTTGACTCTCAAGACGGTTTACGTGTTATCCTCAATATCATCTCCACTCTTCCCAACTTTCTTGCGGATGAAAACGACTCTGAGGAAAATCAGATGCTCACGCGCCAAGTCGTACGACAAGTTGGGTACAATCTGAAACGATACTTTGAGTGTCACCTAAGTTTTCTAGCTGAGAAAATTGGGAAGATGCAACAAGTTTCTCAAATTCCACAAACTTCGAATAGAACTGAAGGAACTTCCTTTTACAAGCCATTGAAGCATGATCCCACCAAACTTCGAGAATTGAACAATTTTGTGTTGCCACTCATGCCATTATGGGCCCGTTGGCATCCAGTGGAAAAACTTATCAAATTGGGTGGACTCCAGTACCTCATGCAAGTCATCGCATTCGCATATGACTGGAACTATTCTGGCCGTGCGGAGACTGTGAAATCCGTTTTAGACATTTTAGCCACCTGTTGCTTGGTCCCACGTGTACAAATTCTTCTAACAGAACGACTAACGTTACAAGGTAGCAACAACCTAACTTATGGCTTGAGTATCATTTTGTCTGCTGCTGAGGGAGAAGTAGTCCAAGATCGTAAGTTTTGTTGATGTATCAGTTTTAATCTTCAACTTCAGTCCAACTGTTTTTTGGAATTCTTTATTTAAATCATTGACATTTGTGTTTAGCGGATGTTCAACGGAGTGCTCTCGTAGTGATTGGGAACTGCGTATCTGGGCCTTTAAGACGAGTAAAAATACACTCAAATTAAAATATGAATAGAATTAAATAAAAATTATTATTGATTTTATAATTACAATTTCAGAACGGCGTTGCTACGTTGGATCAATTCCAACACCCAACTGCCGTATCGAAGACTCCCATTCGGAAATCCAGTGTGAAAACTTGTGAAGACCTCTTGAACAAAATTTGGGAATGTGTTCGTGTGAATAATGGAATCCTTATCCTCACTAGACTCCTTCTGGTCAAGTCACCCATTCGAGATGCTGATTCACTCAGGGCGCTTGCGTGTAGGTGCCTCGCTGGATTAGCTCGTTACAAGCCCATTCGACAAGTTCTTGAACAACTTCCTCTTATGAAAAGTGGAATGATTCAAATGCTCATGCGCGAGCCAGTGTTGCAAGAAAATCGGCAAGAGCATGCAGTATTTCAGAAATACGGACTAGAACTCATCAAGCTCGTCTATGGAAAAATCACAGGAGTAGAGTATGATTTGAACGTGGTAGCGATTCATAAGTCTGACCTCATTTCCCAATCTCGTATTCAGTACAATGAGAAACAACTGTTAGAACTTGTTCGTGAGCATTTGAGAGCAAAGGGATTACTGGAAACTGCTGTGCTACTGGGGAAGGAAGCAAAATTAGATAATACACCACCAATTGTTCTTTCTTCGTCGAGCAAAAGCCTCATCAACGGCCTGCCTTTGACGCCTGCGAGGAAGGGGAAGTCCACGTTTGGGTTTCAAGCTCCAACAAAGCAGAGAACAGTAACACTCGACACTATAGTTACCGAATATTTAACCAATCAACATTCACTCTGCAAAACTCCAATGGCGATTTGCCCAACTTTTGACTTAGTTGTACCTCACAAGTGTCCCACACCTAAAGCCCGAGTACCCACAGTCAACTTTGCGGCTAGGTTTGGGCGACCCGGTTATGATTGGTCCACTGCAGGAAGTGTCAATCGGAAGTTGGTGTATTCAAGATTCAAACCAATCAGGTAGTAAAGCTTATTATCTTATAGTAGTCGGCGCTCGCTTCAATCGCCGCTCGCGAGCCAGCTAGCGCTGCCTTGGGCGACAAACTTTTATCACAAAAATCAAGAAAACATTAGTCGGCATTCAACCAACGTGCAAACATAGCCTCAGATGATTAAGTTATTCGTTATGTCTGAAATCATGTTTGAACGCCCTTTCTTTCTACCCCAATTCATTACGTAATCCTAAATTCTTAAGGACAATTTTGACTACTGCCTGTATCTTCGTCATTAGGAGTCTGGAGCCATGCCATGATATGCAAAGATGCCGATAAGGTTTCCCAGCAGAGTAAGATAAATGTCAATAGCTCACCCCGTTTCATGTAAAGTGGGTAAAGTATGCGTAGTAGTAGATCCATGCTACCAGACGCCTGAAAAAGTTGTGTACACGTGCACGTAAAAAGAGCGGGGTTTGGGCTGCATTTCATCAGTTTTCAGCAGGGTGTTTTTGATTAAATCATTTGATTTAAATCAAGGTTCCTTGACAACAGAAACAACGGCTCTTGATAAGGTTACTTCATAACTCCAAAGAAATTTAAAAAAAAAAGAAATTTCAACTGGGTGCCGTCGGCACCCAGCTGAAGAATGCGTTGTATAGCAACGATGTAATATGATTTTTTGTAAATTATTTTTAACTAAATTTTAATCGGAACCAAACATAAATCTGTTTGTTTATTCTAAAATTTGTTTATTCGATAATTTTTGATTACAAAATAATTTTTTTTAAGTTTTAGAGTTATGACATAACCTTATCAAGAGCCGTTGTTTCTGTTGTCAAGGAACCTTGATTTAAATCATAGTTTATTTAATGGTCGGAACTAAGAAGTTAAGGTGGTGGTTTTTATTATCCCCATAACTGCCGGCGTATAAAAACCAAAAGTTGATTTAAACCACCTTGTTTTTTTTACAAAAAAACAGGTGATTTACACCAAATAAACCCTGAATTATAAATTTTTTTAAATACAATTTTGAAGAAACTTTAGTTAAAAAACAAATTTTATTACAAAAAAAGCAAATAAAATATTTTAAATTACACGCTTTTCTGATTCATGACTTGGTGCGTCTTTAACTCATTTCTTTTTCAGGCTCATTTGCATTGAATCATAGCTTACAACGTTTTCCATTTAGTAGTGATTTGGTTTTTTTTATTTAAAAGGGCCAAACATCTTTAACAAGGAAAGCAAAGGCGTTCCAACTTTCCCTGCTCCGGAAGTCAAAGTATGACTTTTTGGTGGGAAAATATTGGATCAGAACGGCAGAGAATGTGATTTGGAACGTAATAATGATTGGTCATGCAATTAAGTATTTCAGGGACACCTAAACACAATTTCAAAAAATGTATTGGATTCAAATCCCAGCTCCTGGTGTGTGTGGAGTTAAAGTAATTTTTTCAATATTTGCTACACCCATTGATTTTAAGCTCAGTGTTTGCCTAAAGTAGCAATTCCACTGAGATTGCGCTCAGCAATTCTTCGGCAATTATTGCTGAAAGCAATTGATATTCTCTATGAATTATTGCTGAAAAATTATTGCTTTGATCTGGGGTAATTCCATTGCCTAGCAATAAGATGGAAATTCACACCATTTTAAACTTTTTTAATAGGAGAACTGTTTTGCTCGTATCCAAAGTGAACACAAAGTAACTTATATAGGGATGTTATTTATACACAGGAACAGAATAAGATTTGAGGTAGATTCAGTAACAGATACCACTGGAACAATTTTCTTACTAGGAAAGGATTCAGGTCAGGAACAGGAATAAATCAGGAACAGTGCTTGATAGTGATGATAGAAACAGGACTGGAACAAAAACAAATCAGGAATAGTGCTTGATAATGATGATAGGAACAGGTCAGGAACAGGAA
This sequence comes from Holacanthella duospinosa, assembly GCA_002738285.1. NCBI lineage: Eukaryota > Metazoa > Arthropoda > Collembola > Poduromorpha > Neanuridae > Holacanthella > Holacanthella duospinosa. The sequence continues at coordinate 520,922 of NIPM01000017.1, read as the reverse complement.
CAGATCAGGAACAAAAGTTTGACACAAACAGAAGTTAACAGGAATTGATTCAAGAATTATCGGAACAATAAACCAGGAACAGGAACTAGAGTGATAAGAACTTGAAAACAATTAATACTGTTAAAGGTATTAACTACAATTAGATATGTAGTGAATGAATGTAATTAAAATCAGGAGAGCGAAAATCCAAAGTGACCTTCCTCTTTGATTTCTAATTGAAAACTGATTTAATTTAAAGGAAAATGGGCGCTTATGAATTGCATAAATAATATTTATAAAATAATAAATAAGTTTCAATAGGAATTGTTTCGTTGGCAACGCGAACTGAACAAGAACTTTAAAAAAAAAATTAAAAAGTGAATTTTTTGTTTTTCCCACTTGAAACTTCAGCAATAATTGCCGATAAATAAATAAAACCGATTTGCTGGTTCTTTATTGCTTACAGCAATTATGACGACAACAGTCAGCAATAAATTGTTTGCCATCAGCAATTATAATTGCCGGTCGTATTCCATCAATTGCTTACATTTGTTGAAGTCTTGCTGAGGGCAATCATTCAATGGAATCACCACTGAAGAGTTGATGGAGTAAGTCGAATGATTTTTATCATATTAAATAAAAATTTATATAAAATTTGATTTGACCAAAATAAAATTCAGAAAAATTAAAAAAATTATTTTAATAAAAACCATGGTTTAAACCAAATAAACCCTGTTTAAACCAATAAACCAGTTTTTTTTTGGTTTTTATAGAAAAAAACAAAAAAACCAGGAACCCTGGTTTTCAGTCACCACTTTTCAATATTTACTTTTCACTTTTCAAAATTTGAAAAGTGTAATTGACAGGGTGGATTGGTTAAAACCAAATGATTTTATTTAACCAATGGTTTTAACCATGGTTAAAACCGCTTGGTTTTAAAAAAAACCCATTGGTTAAAACCAAGATCGAGATCGGGTTCAATTGTCTGCTGGCACTGAAATCGAGTTCGAGATCGGTAGATTTTTAGTCGTTGATCTAGAGATCGAGATTGGTTGCCGTCAATTTTTTGCAAAACTGATCGAGATGGAGATCGACATGAGTCGATATTTGCATCAAAGTATCGAAATCTACATCGCACTATCTTTCAAATATAAAATCGAGATGGACATTTACAGCGAAATATCGATCAGCTGTTTGTCCTAACAATTAAAATGAATTTACCATTTAAATTATATTTATGTTAATTGCGTGACATTGGCGCTGAAATATATTCCTATGACAATAGTAGTTCCTCCTTACTAATTATATGATTAGAATAATTTTTACGTAATTCCAATTTATCTGCAAATTCTAATATATTTGAAAAGGATTATGTTGAATTATACGTGTCGTCAACGTGTCGTCGGGGGGTGACCCGACGACCCGTTTGCCTATGGTGTCGTTGTCGTTCGGATTAAACATTAAAAAAAAATTATGTTGAAGATGTGTTAATTTTCTCTATTTTCTTTTCTACTAACAGGGTGTTGAGATCTCCAGAAGAGGATCATTTCACAACAGCATCATTTTCCTCGTGCAATCAATGGGCCATTGTAGGGACTCACAACGGTGAAATAAAGCTAATCAACATTGTGACAGGGTCAGAAGATGGGACTTACAGTTGTCATGACTCTGAGATCCATCACGTCCAACCGAATAGGAAAGGGAATCTCCTCCTTACATCGAGTATTTGGCGAAGACCTCTCTCAAAACTCTGGAGAATGGACACTCTTTTTGAGAATATCATGGAGTTTGACCGAGAAGAGTATGCAGAGTTTAGTAATTTGACTCAAGATAAAGTAATTGCCACTAATATGGAGCATGCGTACATCTACGACATTGAAACGAAAATGAAAATCCTTACTCTAGAGCCACGCATGTCAAATCAATATACGAAGAATAGAGCCACATTTGATCCAAATGACGAACTCATTCTTTGTGACGGTGTTCTTTGGGATTTCAAATCTGGGACTGAAGTACACAAATTTGATAAATTAAATGAGTCAATTAGTGGAGTTTTTCATCCAAAAGGGCTAGAAATCATTGCCAACTCGGAAGTATGGGATGTTCGGACATTTAAGTTACTACGAACAGTGAGAGCCCTTGACCAATGTACCCTTGTTTTTACAAATGATGGTGAAATAATCTACGGAACCAAGTGTGAGAAAGAGACTCCAGATGGCTACAAAATTGCAGATACAAGTTTTGTGACACTCGATGCAACTGACTACGAAAGAATAGGCACAATAGAACTAAAAAGGCATGGTCTCTTTATTTTGAATTATTGTCGTTCTGTTTGTAAATACTGATCAATTTTATTCACCATAATAGGAATATTTACAGTCTAGCCACTTCTCCAAATGACCTTCAAATTGCACTGGTAGAGAACTCAAGCTCTGAGGATAGTGTGAGTGACTCTTGTGTCAGATTTTACGAAGTTGGGAGAAGCCGGGGAGAGGAAGAAGAGCAAGTTGACGAGGAAGATGAAGAGGATGAGCTCCAGTCGCAGGATTCGGATGATGACGATGATGACGACGAAGGGTCGGACGATATAGGTAGGTAACACACGTTTCTTAACACAACCCGCACTATGTTTTTCTTAGTCGCTTGGTTGACCGATGTCAATGTACCAGGAATCTGAAACGAACGTTAACCGCGTCCATTTCGTTTTACAGAGCCGAAATGTTATTTGGTACAGTATAATTATATCAAACAGTAAGGGAGGATACATTAGAAGTAGCAGCCCGCTGCTGGATCTAGCGCCCACTAGATTTAGCAGCTCAGTCTCTAGATGTAGGGGCTGAGGTATTAGATCTAGCAGCGAAGCTGCTAAATCTAGCACTTGCTCGTAGATCTAGCGTCTTGGTGCTGCTAGATTTAGCAGCATCAAACTTATTTTCGAAACCTTGAACGTATTTCTTCTTCACGAGTTTAGCTACTATTCTTAACTTTCTTTTTTGAAAAGGGAGAAAAATTTTGGGCCCAACTAGTAGCGGAAAAGTTGATGCTGCGAAGGAATATTTCTTCATTACAATACCTTAGAAAACCTGCAACAGAAAAGCGTTTCGAATGTTCGCGTCTTTATTCAAAGGCGCCGCTAAGTTTAGCGAACTTTACCTGAATGAGACCTACGACGGTAAGGTCAGTTTCGCCAACCATAAAGTAAGTATACTAATGAGAAGAACATATAATACTTTTTCATGAAAAGTAGCTAACTCTGTCTACAGTAAACCTCAGTTAAACTGACTTCGGTTACCACGAACCAAGTGGTCCGGTCCGCATCCTGAGATAGGAAATTTGTGTATAAATGGAAAGGCTAAGCCGAACTCGATTAAGCCGAACCCTCGGCTATCACGAACGCCTTTTCGTGGCCCCAGTCCATAAAACACATCGGTTAACACGAACACCAATTAATTGATCAATTTTTAAAGAAACTACAACTTTTTTCTTAATGAATAACTTTTCAAACGTTGAAATACGACAGAAAATGAACCAATGATATAATTTTTAGTCATTTTTTGTCTCCACAATTACGAACAAATTATTCTCCAAGTTGTGTGTTCGGCTTACGCTTAAGCCGAACCTCGGCTACCACGAACCAAATATTTCGGTCCCTTGAAATTCGGCTTATTCTAGGTTTACTGTATTGTATTGATTTAGTGTTGCTCTCGGCGACTGCGCAGCTGCAATATGGAAGTTGTCCTCAGAGCCACATTAACTTGCCTCAATAGTGGTGTACTTGAGCAAGTTGAAGCGAAGTAGATTGGGACTTGTGTTCCGTCTATCCTAAGTCAAAGGTGCATAACCTTGAAAATTTCATAGCCATTGGGAAAACATACCCTAGTGGTTTAATTGTCAGATGCAAAGTTTGAAAAAATTAAGTTAATGGGAGGGAACATGACCAAAATAGACATTATCTTAATGTTAGTTGCCCCATGCCCCCTGGGTTAGAGAGTTTTGAAAAAATGGCATAACTCTGCGATAAATTTTTTTTTCGAAAATTCTTTTTATGACTCATTCAATGTAACATTAGGAGATACACTAGCTCAATTAGTTTAACCGATCATCCAAACGAAATAAACGAGGCATGTTTCTTAATACCATCCTTTATTGAATAGGTTTAGACGTGGACCGGCTCTTGGATGAGCTCCTACCTAATGAAAATGAAGAATTTGAGAATGAAGAGAGTCAAGAAGAGACTGAAGAAGACGAAGGAGAAATGGTGCTGGAGTCGGATTCAGAAGATGCTGAAGCAGGGGAGGCAGAAGTTGACTTGTCGTCTGGTTCTGCTCACTCGGATGGAAGTGATTCAACATCCGGTAACGACAGTGACGACGGGGATTAATAATTTTTGCATGAGATTCTCAAGAAGCATTGTTTCAAGGCCAATCATTCGCTCAGCTTAAACTTGACGTCTTAAACCTGACCTAGTTGATTCACAATCTATACCAAATAACTATATTTTTCTCCCAATGGATATTATAGTAGCCTTCTCGCCCTTATTTCCTCTGTACTATCTGTCACATTTCGTATGGGCAAAAGTACCTTAATAATTTTAGTCTGTTTACGATGATAATGTCGCACTATAGGTCTTACAGTAAAATTGAATTTAGGACAAGTTACTCATTCACTTTGGGAATTCTTAGTTGTGGTTTCTATTTCTGTTCCCATTTTTTATCTTCGTTTAAATTTACAGTGTTGTCGGTTGTGGTTTCTTAGTAGTAGCTAATGCATTTCTTATCATCAAGCTCAGGCTTAGCAAAAATAGTAATTAGAAACTAATATATAAAGTCATTTCAACTATGTGCACGAAGAAGATACCTAAGAATCAATTAAGTTGAACAGAAATACAAGTTTTACCAACAACAACAGAATGAGTAACAGTAGTACATCCGAAAAAGTGTTTAGCGTGGAAGTTCCACCAGTTTCTACAACAGGATCTACTTCAATCGTGAGTTAACACATTTTGTCAAAATTTAATCATCATTAAACTATATGTCGAAATTAAAAAAAAAGATTTCTTAATTAGTATTTTTTCACAGCCTCTCCCCATCCTCAACAGTTATCTGTCGAAAAAGACAATCACCCAAGGTTTGTTCGATGTTGCTCTACTTACAGGTAGTCATAAAATTTTGTAATTTCCCACTGAAAATGGCTTTATAGAAAGAAATTTATTTCAATTCCCAGCAAACATCAGTCAGTTGAAATATGTCTACTCTGTAGGACCAGATGGGCCAAACGCTCATCCTTTCTATCATCTCATGATGACTCTAATCTCCATTTCTATAATCCTCCAGGTATACTTTTTCTTCCCAGTTGCAATTCCTTTCAATTAAAAATTAATATTAAGAAAGCTGGTTTCAACTCTAGATTACAACAGGTCTATGTCTCATTCTCATTGGAAAGACCATAGAAGATTCGCATTTCAAGCATTCAGATACTATGAACGATCTTATAACTGTTCAAGTATTCTTCGTCACTGTTATTAACATTATCGTATCGTCTTTTGGCATTGAGGAGTCTGTACAGCGATCAAGGAAATTGGACGAATGGGAAGCCACCAATAGAGATTACTTTGAGAATTGTACTTGTATAGAACCTACTCGACTGTTTCATGCTGTAGCTCTCAGAAGTTGTAGCTAACCTTTAAAAAAAATTTCCGTAGATTTTTTATACACGTTAAGGACAAAAACTACTTTTTCTGAATAAAGTATTTACGTAGACAACATTCAGGGTTCATTTTTGTTTCAAGCAATTATTTTAACTTAATTTTTAAAACGTGTTTTATAAACTATAATAGCTTTCGGAAAAACTTTTGGTTTTCAGCTATACACATTACTTCAAGTCCAAACCAATCAGTTGGACAAATTGTAATGAGACTCACGAAGACACGTATGGAATTTCGGACTTGAGTTTTGATTGAAAGTCCACATCAACAACTGTTGAATCATTAGAGTTTTAGGGTAAGATTTGTTGTAATCATGATACTTAATCTGCATCTGGAATAGATCCTTATTTTTCAAGATTTTAATTCCTTTTTCCAGATAAAGCTTATATAAAGTTGACCTCCAGGACAGGCTCAAGCGTCAGTCTTCAACTTCCCTCTGAGTATTACTGTGTGACTCTTAGACTAAAAATGAAGTTTCTCTTAGCAGTCGCTGGATTCGTCCTCATCACTAGCTATGGTACGTCAAACGTTATTATATGAGCTCTACTTCATTTCATTTCTCATTTTTTTACATAAAATTTTTGGAAATTTTTCCAGGTGTCAACGCAGACAAGGCATTGGCTGAAAAGCTAAAACCCTATGAACAGTTCTCGCCATATGAATGGACTAAATGGGTTGAGCTCCGACCTGGTCCTCCAATCGCAGCAGCAGCAATTGCTTATGCTCCACAACCACAACAACCCATTTATCAACGACCAGTTGATGATGACTCAAACGAAGAGGAAGGTGACGAGATTGATGAGTCCGAAGAAGTTGATGGAATAAATCCATTCGAACAGTGGTTCAAACGTGCAATTCTCCCAGAACCACTCCCACCACTTATCAAGAAAGTCAAGGATGAGAAGAAAATTAAAGAAACCGCGACTAAGAAACCATCAATTGTCGACGTACCAGTTGGGTTCTGGGGACCACCTCCATCCATTGCACCAAATGTCACTATTCCACCACCACCAGGCTACTGGGCTGCGAAGAAATCGTTGTTTGTTTCCAAACTCTTCGCTGCTCTCGCATCTGCAGTGCTCAATACCACTGGTCCACCTGAAACTCTTCCCATTACCACCACCACTACTATCTCTCCTCGACAAGCTATTTTGAATGAACTCTCTGAAGTTCTCTTGAGTGACGTGACTCGATCTGCTCCTCCACCTCCTGAGGACGTAACCACAGAGCCAGAAGAATCAGAATCCAACGAAAGCTATGAGGAAACAGAAGAGGAGCCTACTACGCTTGCGTCAAAGTCCAAGCCAAAAGCTACAACGGTAAATTATATTGGTAGGATTTGAAAATCATTATAAAATGTTCGATTATTGAATTGACTTCCAGGTAAATCCATTTCTTTTGAGTCAAATAGACTTTTTGGCCAAGCTAACTGAAGCAATTGCTGCTCAACCCAAACCAATTGCTACTACGCCTAAGCCAAAAGCCACCACGACACCAAAACCAACGACCACAACAACTCCTAAACCTGACAAGAAAGCAGCAAAAGGTGGAAAGAAAGCAACTAAGAAATCTGCTAAGTTGGCAAAAACACCCAAATATTTGAAATACATTCCAACCACTACCACAACCATTGCTCCTCTTCCTGCACCCGAAGTCCCAGAAATTGATTACAACGCTTTGGCAAAAGCACTCCTAGGAAACTAAAATACTAGCACACTACTGATAAACTGAGATGTACTGCTGTGGAGTTTTGATTACATCTACTCGAGTCGATTAAACTTCATAATTTCTCAGTTTGCCAGTTTTTTTTTTCAAAAATAAACGATAATTCTTACAGAACAAAAAGTGTATAACTTACGTACTATAATTCCCTTCTTTTTGGCGTGTGTGAATGACACCACCACAGCAGAACCCCCGCATTAAAAATTCCTCTTGTTATACCAAGAGACTCAAGTAAATTCTAGTCAGCCTCAAATTCTCGTAATTTCCTTTAAATACATTATTTGTAATGAATGAACTGTTCTCAAGTTTAATTTTTTGAGAGTTGGAAATTAAGAATATAAAATTAATCGGTTAAACTACTCGATCACTCATGTCTCATAATTTATCACGTGAATGATTCGAAAAATAAGATAATAGGAACTATTTGACTTATTGTGATTCGTAATTAAATTACAACATTCGTGGATCATAACAAAAGGAGCTGGTTCAATTGTTGCTTTTTCTTTAAGATTGATTTTTGATAGTGGTAATCAACCTTTGTAACGAAGAGAAGGGAACATATTGTTGAGACTAAAGTCACAATGAATGAGATAATCTCAAAAATCAACTTGGGCGCAAAAATCTTCCATACCATCAGATGTCTCCGATGATGTGCTGCGGAAAGCATACAGGCCAAAAGCTGCGAAAAATTTAATAATTACAGTGCGTTCGAATAAGAAAGCGAACTTCCCGCGTAATGAAATCACAAAAAATTCAAAATTTATAGACAGCCAGACGTTTGCACCGCTGCTGACGGTTTATCATTTTTAAAATCTTTGTTTGATAGTTACTTTTATTTGAAAGTGAGTAAAACAAACAAACAAAAATTATCGAACACATCTTCATTCAGGTAAAATATTGTTTATCTCGTACTTCGGAATCAAATTTGAAATATTTCATGGTCCTGATTAATTGTTGTCGAAGTAAATCACCGTCCGCTGATTGTAATCAGCCCTAAGTATCCGCCCATTGCTTCCAAACAAATCAAACTAACAAAAAAATTTAACACTAGTGAAATCGGTTGATAAAATCAACGGACGGTATTTTTCTCCCAACTAAAATTTACCGCTGATGAATACTTGCTTTGTAAAGATGTCCTGTTTCCAGTAGAATAAATCCAGCAAAACTAGAATCTAAATTGTTAGATTGATTCCGCTGATACAAATAAAAATTGTCCTGAAACAATTGATTTCAATTGTTTTAGGTAACTAAACTAAGAAAAAAATGTAATTAAAGTTAAAACGGAACAATGATGGATTCGTCAGTAGATGAAAACAAATTGGACACATAAATTTACCTTGCTCTACTCTTAATCAAAATTTACATTGTTGGGCATCGTAGCAAAATTTGAATTTATATGATTATCAAAAAAAATTAGCTTTTATGATATTGACTTGTTACGTAGGTGTTACATGTTTTAAAATGTACTACAATTTCTTTGAAAGAGTTCAATGAATTTCAATTTTAATTGAAATTTATTTAAATCTTTCGATCAAAATTGAGTAAAATAATTAGACTAGATTCTGCATGTGGAAATAACTTAGCTAAATGTAACTGAAACGGATGAAATGGAAGAAAATTACGCTCATGAGGTTGGTAAGCATGGCAACTCAATACTTCAATGATCCGTAATCAAATATATTATTTTAATAAATATTAAAAAAATAGTCTAGTTTGTTAATTTTTTTAAGTTTGGTTTAGTCTCTTATTTCTTTCAGTAATTTCAAACTTTTTTTTGTTAGTTTTTGGCAAATTAAGGTGTACGAGTAACGCATTTGTAAATTTATAATATTTTTCTAGAACTATTTCGCTTTTTTTCTAGTAGAAGTTCGCTTTTTATTCGAACGCACTAGTTATTTCCACATGCATACTCAATTTTGACCGAAAAATTTAAACAGATTTCAATTAAAATTGGAATTCATTGAACTTTTTCGAAGAAATTCTGGTACATTTTAGAACATGTACATCTACGTAACATCTACATAACTCAATATCATAAAAGCTAAATTTTTTGATAATCATATTAATTCAAATTTTGCTACGATGCCCAACAATGTAAATTCTGATTATGAGTAGAGCAAGGTAAATTTTATGTGTCCAATTTGTTTTCACTTAATGACAGACATCNATGTAAATTCTGATTATGAGTAGAGCAAGGTAAATTTTATGTGTCCAATTTGTTTTCACTTAATGACAGACATCCTATCATCATTTAGATTTAGTTCTCATCTGTTTTCTTTAATTTAGTTACCTAAAACAATTGAATTCAATTGGGTTGAATCACCCATACCGGGGGCAAGGTATAAAATTTCTAAGTTTTTTTCGAAAAAATTTTTTTTTCGTTTTTTTCGCATAGAAATCCGTTTCATGACTTTCTGAAGCGATTCTGAAAATTTTTTGAAAAAAAATTTTTTTCGGAAATTTTCTAAGTACAAAATTTAAAAAATTTTTTTCTAAGTCCAAAATTTTGATTTTGGGTTCCATTATAACCCAAAAAAATTCTTATACAAAAGTTGCTCAGAATGAAAATCCGAACAACTTTTCCATTTAACAATTTTCTCTGTGGTGACCCCTTTCAGGTCAAAAGTCGGGTCAAAAATCAAATCAACTTCCAATGCATTTAGCATGGACGGGGGCAAGGTAAAAATTTGTTTTTTTTCAAAAATTTATTTTTAGTTTTTCCGCATAGAAATTCGTTTGAGGTCCTTCTGAAGCGATTCTGAACAATTTTTTGAAAAAAAAAATTTTCAAAAATTTTCTAAGTACAAAATTTTTTCAAAGTCCAAAANTAATGTAATTCAATTCACATATGCTTCAGCGTGTATACAAACACAGAAGCACGGTATTGAGTCGCAAATGTGTCACTTCATATAAACCGACTAGCCGTAACAGTGACCGATCTTGATTCGGTGTTCTATAAGAGATATTAGAAAATTTAAGGACACAAAACTTTTTAAACCTTTGTCAGAATCGCTTCAGAAAGACCTCAAAGAAATTTCTACGCTGAAACACTAAATAAAAATTTTTGAAAAAAAAAATAGAAAATTTTACCTTGCTAAACGCATTGGAAGTTGAGTTTACTTTTGACCTGAGTTTTGACCTGAAGGGGTCACCACAAAAAAAAATGTTAAATAGAAAAGTTGTTCGGATTTTTATTCTGAGCAACTTTTATAGAAGAAATTTTTGGGTTATAGTAAAACCCAAAATCAAAATTTTGGACTTAGAGAAAAATTTTCAACTTTTGTACTTAGAAAATTTTCGAAAAAAATTTTTTTTTTCAAAATATTTTGAGAATCGCTTCAGAATGTCATGAAACGGATTTCTATGCGAAAAAAAAACAGGAAAAAATTTTTTTCGAAAAAAAATTACCTTGCCCCTGGAATGGGTACTTTGGACGTTTACATTACTTTTGAATTGAAGGGATCACCTCAGAAAAATGTTAGATGGAAAAGTTGTTAAGCTTTTCATTCTGAGTAACTTTTATATAAACATATTTTGTCAAAAAAAGCAACCAAAACCAAATTTTTTTAATTTTAAAAAATTTTGGACTTTGAAAAAATTTTGTACTTAGAAAATTTTTGAAAAATTTTTTTTTCAAAAAATTGTTCAGAATCGCTTCAGAAGGACCTCAAACGAATTTCTATGCGGAAAAACTAAAAATAAATTTTTGAAAAAAAACAAATTTTTACCTTGCCCCCGTCCATGCTAAATGCATTGGAAGTTGATTTGACTTTTGACCTGACTTTTGACCTGAAGGGGTCACCACAGAGAAAATTGTTAAATGGAAAAGTTGTTCGGATTTTCATTCTGAGCAACTTTTGTATAAGAATTTTTTTGGGTTATAATGGAACCCAAAATCAAAATTTTGGACTTAGATGAATTTTTTTTAAATTTTGTACTTAGAAAATTTCCGAAAAAAATTTTTTTTCAAAAAATTTTCAGAATCGCTTCAGAAAGTCATGAAACGGATTTCTATGCGAAAAAAAAACGAAAAAAAAATTTTTTCGAAAAAAACTTAGAAATTTTATACCTTGCCCCCGGTATGGGTGATTCAACCATCAATTGTTTCAAGATAGTTTTTATTTGTGTCAACGGAATTCATCAATCCAACAATTTAGTTTCGTGTTTAGCTGGATTTATCTTATGGAACATCTTTACAAGGCAAGTATCAGCGGTAAATTTTAGGAGGAAAGTACCGTCTGCTGATTTTATCAGCCCATTGCACTAGTGTTAAGATTTTCCGTTTGATTTGTTAGGAGGCAATAGGCTGATACTTACGGCTAATTACAATCAGCGGACGGTGATTTAATTAGACAACAATTAATCACCATTAGGAAATATTTCAAATTTGAATCCGAAATACGAGGTATACAGTGTTTTAACTGACTGAAGATCTTTTTGATGGTTTTTTAGTGTTTTGCTCACAAAAATTTCAAAATTAGAATGATAATTTTGATCATTTTCATTAACGAGAATGATTTTCAGAATGATAAACTGTCAGCAGCGGTGCAAATGTCTGACTGTCTATAAATTTTGAATTTTTTGTGATTTCATTACGCGGGAAATTCGCTTTCTTATTCGAACGCACTGTATAATTCAACCGCTCCGACGAAGAAAAACAATTTCGGAATTTATTGTTTTGAATGTTAGAAAAGAATAAATGTTGCAAATGTCGGCAGGTTAGAGCGGCTCAAAAACGCTACTTTGTGAGATAGATACAATTTTTAGTTTTTTTTTTTTTTACTCGAAAGTCTTGAATATGTGGATGAATGAATTTTGATAATTGACCCAGCGATGTCCTGTACCTGTTCCATACTTCAGCATTACGAATCAAATAGCAGCAATTAATAACTTTTTATTGATTTCCTCAAATTCTGAATATCGGTGGTTCAATTATTAAGATTCATCCATTCGTCCAAAAGTCGTAGGAAATAAACTGTCCTCAGAAATGCTGCTTCGTGAGATAAGGAAATTGTTAAGTACAGCTAAAACCTGAGAGCTTTACTTCAGATTAAAAAAAAACTATTTCTGCAAATTCCGATGTATGGAACAGAAAGAGAACATCACTTGGAGTTCATCTGTGGTTGAATTATCAATATCAACAGTCATTCAAAAGTTATGCGGGAAAACCTAAATCTACCTATCTCACAACGCACGGCTTTTTGAGAATAGTTTTTCCCTTTAACTTTTGAACGAATGATTGGATAGGCAGGATTTAGGCAGTGGCTGCTGATGTCTGTGTTATTTCATTACAGTGAAACTACAAATATAAAAGGAATTGGAAGAGACTTTTGGCCTATGCCTTTTGCTGGGGAAAGCAGTGCCTTTGTAATTGATAATCAACACCATTTTGACTGGAATTTTTTTTTCGGGGAAAGTATTAGCAGTTTCAGAAAGACCATCCAAAAGTAGTGGAACACATACGATCACTAATACAAAAATTGTAATTTTTTGAAAATTCAAATTGTTGGATGTTATCTTTAGACGACGTACTAACGTGGTATCGACATGACTTAGTCAATTTGACTAATGACCAAGGTTCCAATTACCACGCGCTGAACTTGACAACGTCGTCAAAATCAATTCCATATCGACAATAAAAATTGAACCAAGGTTCACAGGAACCCGAGTCATTAGTCAAATTTACTACGAGATCATAGTTATTTGCCACGAGTTTTGAATTTTTCTTTTTTAGTTTAACAATAATTCACCTGAATAATTGTATTGCTAAATGCTAGATAAGTTAATTTATGTAATTTATCTCATACACCTTACCTTAACAATAATTTTTACTAAATCCAACCGATGAACCAGTTTAGTGAACAATGGAAGCTAAATATCACGTAAAAATTTGAACTTAGCAACACGGATTAATTTGCGCCTTATCCAAAAGTTTTAGATTTTGATTAAAATTTTGACAAATTTCAATGAAATTTCAATTAATAAAAATTAATGCAATGAAATTTCGATTAATTAAAATCAGTGAAATGAAATTTTCAGGGATGGTAAATATCAATGGATAAATATCACTTGATCTCTATCCAATAAATATTGATATTTATATTTTTTTTTTTCAAATATCCGTTTCTTTTAGTGTCATTTTAGCTGGGACAAGGCGATAATTGAAAAATGATAAATAAGTCGGAAATTTTACTTCTCAATGTCATTTCAATGTTCTCTAAAGCAGACAACTTAAGTTACAGCTTTTGAATTGAAAATTTAACTCAAGTTGGTAGAAAAAAAATTTAATTTAATTTAATTAAATTAAAAAGTTTTAGCGAAGAAATTCAAATAGCATTTCTTAATTCTATTTTTATTTTATTTCATTTTAATTATATTCGACCTTAGTTTGCCTTTTTCTCCAATTTTCTCCAATTCAACCCGGCAGATGTGGGCGAAATGCAATTTCTACTAACAAACGCTATCACTGACTTTTCTGAGGAACTTTTGAAGGTGAACATACGGCAATTTAAAAAGATAATAATACCAAATTATCGGGTTGATTGCCATTTATCATAAATATTCTAGTTTACTATCCCTGGAAATTTCTATAAGATGATTAAATTTATTGAACATCTTTTATAAATTTAACTAGGAGAAATCGCTTTTCAAACTTAGGAATCCATTGATACTTGTACCAAAAATGCTAAAAAACCCTACCCCTTCACCATGGTCAAATATTTGATGAAAGTTGACGTAAATTACTTCATGGTCGTAGTCATTTTTTAATTATCGACACCAACAAATAACTGACCAATTGGTCATGGTAAGTTTGATACTCGGATCAAAATTTCCATGATCCCTAGTTCATATTTCATTACCGCTACCGAATGTAGGAAACGACAACGGAATCAAAGTATTTAGGCCTTGGTTTTTCATTGTCGATACCACGTTAAGAGATGGGCGTTTCAAAAGAACATCCAAAAATTTCAATTTTCGAAAATTCAGAACTTTTGATACATTGATAGTAGTGACTTGATTTTTAAATTCGTATGATATTTTTCATTTGTCTTTCTGAAACTGTATAGTGTTTCTCCAGAAAAAAAATAAAACCACCAACTTTCCCTGCTTAAAAGAAATCTAATCTCTTTTCTCCAGCAAAGGGCATGGCAAAGTCTCTTCCCATAGTCTTTGCTACTTGTAGACGCACTGTACTTCATTTTTTTCTCATTTACTTGGCATGTAGAAAAGAAATGAGCAAATAATTTCTGTTAACACGTTGACTGCTTTTCGTGTGCAAAAATTTTTTGGTTTTTTTCATCTTATTCTGAATCGCGAGGTAGTTTCCTATATTAGGTTCAAAAATCCTTCGAAATAGAAGAAGTATTTCAAAATCTTGCCACATCTAGCCTTTAAAAAAGCATAGCAACCGCCTCCTTAATCTAACTAATAATGGATCTTCATAATTGAACCACCGATGAAATTCTAGTGATGTCCTCTGTTCTATACGTCAAAATTTGCAAATTGAAAATCTATTCACTTGAAACTTAGTAAATAATTTTCGAAAATTTTATAACTTCATAACGCAATCCCGAAAAACCAAATCCGCGTTACTGCATTCAATTTGAAATTCTGATTTTCAAGTTTGAGTTTATAATGTTCAAATTCTAGTAACTACATGCATTGTGCATCAATGAATCTCTTTCCACTTTTGCACTATAGAGTGAAGAAGAGGTAATTGAAATTCGCACATGAGCACAAGCAACAATTTAATTAAAAATATTGCCGACATATGACATACGTTGTTTATTAATGTGGAAAAGTATTGTAAACAAATTTCAACTCCGAAATGTCTTTTTCTTGGTACGAAGAATTAAGTCTAACATGTATAACTTTCAGAGTTATTTTAAAATTGAAAAAACTTTGTTTCCATAAATCAACAGTAAAACCAGGCTAACAAAGTTTAAGCAGCCAAATGTAAATTTGCTACTACTTAATTCCAAACCCATTGATTTGATTATGCAAATATTCATGAGCAGCGGTCACTCGCGTATGTCGGAAAACTGGAACCTAACCTGCGGCATCACCTAGTCAATGCCAATAGAGAAATTAAGAGTCAGGTTTGCAGTGCAAATGGTGTCATCGGAGCGGGTCAGCAAAGGTCAAAGTTTTTGATTTTTATATGAGTTTGAAATAATAAACACAAATAGCCCCTAAATAAGGTGTGCGGAGAGTTTAGGAGGTGTGGCAGAGTGGTTTCGGTGTAATATTTTGTTCCTGTGAGAAGAGGAGTAGCACGCGTTCGAGTTTTGCTAAACCAATCCTACATTTTTTCCTTGTTTAACTCGGTGCGTCATGGACTTACCGGTAGAAGAAAATACTCTTTCGTCAGATGCAGAAGATGCAGGAATTGCCAATAGTTGAGGTGTTACCTTTCTAATATTTCTTTTTTCTTATGAAACTACCGTCTTGGCTTTTTTAAAATGACAAAAAAATTCTGTCTCTTTAAACAGCTAGCATACCGGGCTAAATATGTGAACGCTTTTTATCTTTTTGCTATAAATCTGTATGTGAAAAAAAATAAAAAACGTTCACATATTCTGCCCGGTATGGTATTCTAGTCTGCTGTCTTTTTCCATCCCTCTTTCTACTCACCAAAAAATTGTCATTTTAAAAAAGCCAGTATTTTCAGTCCGAAAAACTAATTTCCTTAGTTTGTTAAATTCATAATAGATTTGATGTAAATTAGTCCAATCAAAATCGGAACCTAATCTGATCCAACTCAATCCCACAATAAAAAATTGGAAACAGTGGAAATCGAAATCGAAAATATGTAGAGTTGCCCAGAGGCTTCGGCCGCCGAATCATGAACTTTTACGTGTTTCGGCGTAGGTCGAATCTTTGTTGCTCCGATTCGGCGTTTCGGCCGAAACATTGGTAACTGACTAGACTCCGAAAAATTAATCAATCCATTTTCAGTTACCTCAATTTTATTTGTTCTTGGCGTAAAATTACAACAAATGGACTGAAGTGAGGTAGCTGGGTAACATTAATGGCTAGATTAGTCATTGTCGGCGGTTAGAAAAAATTTAATCATTATATTTTGATAGGAGAAAATTGGGCTAATTAATTTTAATCACAGATTAATTGGCGGAGGGATACTTGTCACTTGTAATCACTACAATCCCGTTGAATAGATCGGTCATCCAGATACTTAAGTTTGAAGTTAGGACTAGTTGGCATTTCAATCGACGGTTAACTAACCGTCCATGGTGCACATAGCAACAAGCCAAGAACGACGTTCAATATTCAAAGTCTAATGTTTACGTGCATCATACTCGGTTATCGGTTAGTTAAAGCCAACTACTTCCAACTTCAGCCTTAATTATCTCGATGACCGCTCGATCTAACGGCTTCGTAGTGATTACAAGTGTCAAGTATCCTTCCGCCAATTAATCTGTGGTTAAAGATAATTTTTCCTGACTAAAATATAACCAATAATTAAATTTTTTCTAACCGCCTGTTACGACTAACCGATAATAAACCACCCAGCCATAAGAGAGGCAGATTTCGATTTAGTACCGCCAGCGTTTTTCCGTCAACTGATCTATATCTGATTGCTAGTTTTTTCAGACGTTCCCTGTCGTTCAATAAAAATGGTACAATCTAGCAGGGGCATGCAGTGTTCCCACTTGTTACATAACAGGTGGTAAAAAATGTGGGAATAGTTCAGTAGTAAGTCCATAGTTTAGTAGTGAGTTTATCGTAATTAGGTTAAATCAAAAGTTACTTTCCGAAACAAAAAAAAAAATAATGAAATAATTCTACGAGTTTTATTCCTAAAAAAAATAACAATAATAACCTAACAACCCTGCTGACAGTTATATTCTTGGCAAGCCGATTCGATAGAAACGTTACACGCACGATTAGGCTGCTTCAGCCGAAGCTTCGGCCAAAGATTCGGCCTCGCAGAAACGGGTTATCCCTTTGTTTCTGTTTCGGCCGAAACGGATTTTTACCCGTTTCGGGGCAACCCTAAAAACATGTATATTCAGATTGAGCTACATTGAATATAGTGCAAGTAATAATTGGCTCCATGTTCTCAAAGTAATATAATTTAAAATTTTAGGTGTAGTGCTTGGAGGGTAAGGTTAAGAAATAAGAAATGAAGAGGAGAAAAGAAGGGATGAGGGAGTAAGTGTAGTGTCGAGTTGAGCATAAATAATTCGGAAAAAAGTCAACACGTCCCACCTGGGCGCAAATGGGCTTTCGTTGGGTATTGTAAACCCCAAGGTTATAACTAAGCCCAACCTACTCATGCCCGTTGGACCTCAGCCCAACACATGACCATCAAATTTGGTTTTGGGTCAGCCCAACCCAATCCATCATGGGTACCCATGGGTTGCCCATGGTTTCGGCCCATGGTGGCTCACCTCTAGTTCGATGGTATTTTGTCCTAATAAAAAAATTTTTTTTCTTCAATTTAATAGATACCTTTTGCAAAACTTATTGTAGACTGTTTTTACTGTGTGCATGGAAACCAAATTTTGTTTGATTTTGAAATAAACAAATCTGAAAATTGTAACTTCTTCGACTGTACTGGATCAATGGAAGCATATGGATCTTAATAAGGAAAATGTCATTTTGATATAATTTTCATGCTGATTTCGAACATCATATTCATTTTAGGGGCAACGTCCCTTTAGGGTAGAGGTGTGGCCTGCAGGTAGTTTTGTAAACCTGCACAAACATCGCCTGCCTTCCCTTCAACCTGCCCAATCCGACCTGTGCAGGTTCTTAAAAATCTATACCTGCCCAACCTGCACTTTTGTCAGGTCTAACCAGCACAACCTGCAGGCGCCTGTGAAAAATAAATATAAAACCCGAATCAATTTTGTTGGATTTTCACATCAAAATTACATCAAGAATTAATTAATTAGGAATTAATTAGGAATTAATGTTTCCTGCTATACCAATTTCTGAATGGATTTTTAACATATCTAGTCTGCGCAAGACTGGAAATTATAGTTATCAAAATTTTTTATTTCTTGAATAAATAAATAAGATGAGCGAAAACGGAGCTGTGAGATCGACCTTTATGGAAACAGTTCTGGAGTTTTGCCGAACAAAATATTTTTTAAAGACCATAGTTGGAACGATGCGCAACAAAATATCAACGGTTTTAGGAGCCAAGCAGTAAAAAACAACTGATAGCGAACGTAACACTGGACCCTAGTGTTCATTCTCAACAGCGTAGTGTGCCCTTTAACCCAGTACAGCTAAACTTAATTTTCTACGGATTCGCCAAATTTTTGGCAAAAAGCTGAAATTCAACGCCCAGATTATTTACAACTAATAAATAGATAACCTAACCAACGGGGTGAGAACCCTGGAAGACTTTGAAAAAGTCTCGGGATAGGGAAGACTGGAACCGGGATTCTGCTCGTCATCTTATGTAAGACAAAAAGTAGAGTAGCCGATGTATTTCTACACTGGACCATGGGTCTCCACATTTCACAGGAGAGGTTTTGCTCATGCTTGTCATTGTCTCTGGGGATAAAAGCCTAGCTTGACTACTGTGAGAGTACGAGTCTCCTCACATCTAACACAGAATCCTTCCAACACCATCTAAGATTCGGAATCAGCATGAAAAGTGCTTCAAAATGACATATTCCCTATTAAGATCCGTTAGTGGCCCATTTGCTTCAATTATACTCTGAAAGCTTGAAGACCTCCTCGAAAAAAACAATATATCAGGACTCGCAACTTTTTTGTAAAGAGTTTCGAACCCTTCGAGTTACCGAAATGCCTTCTCAAATAGTTGCTGGTATTTCGAAATTGCTTTCGAGCAATGCAATTAACATAGATAAAAAAGTTTTTTTTGCTTCTACCATAACCAAGCTGGAAAAATTTAATGACGTCAATTTTCTGTCAAGAATTCAGAAAAGATAGTTTTCGGTTGTTTGCAAACTTACTTTACAATCCAAAAATTAACCAAAAACTACAAATTTTATTATATTATTTTTCCAAGGAGGTCTTCAATTAGTATACTGAAAAGAAAATTAAAAAATTTTAATGTGTATACCTTGACCGCATGTAAAATGATGAACTTTCCTCCCAAGGCATAGACCCTTAGCCTTTTATTTCTACACAGAAGTGCATCTGGCATGGAATAATTTTTCCAGTAAATAAGAAGTGGTAAAGTCGTAGTGAAGATAATCTGCGACACATGAAGATTTCCTAATACTGCTAGTCCTGGTCGTATCCAGTTTATCCAGGATTTGGCTCCAGAAGAACCTAAGCTGTCTGTTGAACCAATGAGAAAGGCAGAGTCCCACGGAATTGTTGAAAATACAGTCTGATGTCCTGAAGCATAGAAGAAATATTGAGAAGCCAGCGTCCACAGGATGCTAGCAGACCATGAGTCTAAAAGAAAAACCAGATAAATGCAGTACAGAATTTTATATCGAAATGTGATTTTTATTAGAGTTCCACCGAAGGCTACCATTCGGCCTCTATCCGAAGACCGAAGCTCCGGCTTCGGCACTTGCACATGCGCCGAAGGTTCAGCCGTTTGTTTTGATGTGGGGTATCAACCGAAAGGTAATTCTGATAGGAATTGGATTCTGCATTTAAATTCTGACATTTCTTTACCCGATTTTCAATAACAATTTTAAAAGTAAAAAATGAGTTTATTTACAGTATAAATTTTAATCTAAAGCAAATCTTAAGCAAGCCTATTTAGGATTTGGATTTTAGATCGATAAAAAAATTCGATTCTTAATATTTAAAGTTGAGACAAGAAATATTGTGAAGAAAAGTCAATTCCTGAGGGGAAAGTCGATTACTTTTCGTTTCATAAATATTCCCAGCCTCTGAAAATAATCGTTCATTTGAAATAGTACTTCACTTTCGATTTTGGCTTTCAATTCAGTTAATAAGTCAACAGGATGAAAATTGCCTCCGCTCAGCTCCAAAATGAACTATGACTTTGTTGAGAAATATCAACTTCGGTATCTGTCGCGATATTCGATTGACCTTGAGTAGGGCTCGGCCGATACCGATACACATATCGGCATATCGGCTATATCGGCAAGGTTTCAGCATATCGGTTATCGGCTTGTTTTCACCGATATATTTGCCGATATATATCGTACATTTTTTTTACATTTAAAAATCATTTTCAACAAAATTTAAAGTCTTTGACTAACTTTATTCTACGTACGAAAATTATTTCCCCAAAATGCCACACTTTGAATTAACTACACAGTCAAGCTTTGAAAATAATTAGTATTGAAAGTTAAGTTTTGGTAGATTATGGTGTGTGCTATTTGGCTTACGTCTCCTGCCTTGACCTCAATTTTCTTAAAATACTGCCAATATAAACTTTTATAACGAGAAGTAGCCATGATTTCAGTTAATTAATATAACAAACTTTTACTTGAATGATGTTACAATGAATTAACAATGATCTCTTGTTTCTAAAACAAGAGATACCGCGATTTTATATCGGTCGCCGATATATCGGTATCGGCTGAGAAAGTTTCATATCGGCCTATATCGGTATCGGTCAAAATTTCCATATCGGCCGACCCCTAACCTTGAGTTTCATTGTCGTTTGGATTTTGAATTTTTTCCAATCGATTTTTAATTTCCTCCACCAAATATGATTTGATTAATTCTTTTTTATCCGTAGGGAAAAAATTAAGTTTAAAGCGGGGGTCGAGAAATGTGTCCATCGTGAAATTCAAGAAATCTCCTCAAAAGTTTCAAAAATGAGAGTGTTGAGCTCACAAGGGACCATTGGTTAGTAGTTAGTTTTTGAAGATCAGATTCCCCCGAATAAAGCAAGAGAGCTTCTTTTTGTTTTAAAATTGTATTCCAGGAGATAATAAGAATTCCAGCGGGTTCAAACATCTTGTACCAATTTTTTAGCGTTAAGACCAAGCCGAGATTGAATTTCTACGAGCTTTAAAGTTGCTAATGATGAGTGATTCAAATGTCCCACAATTTTTCTGCAAATTGCTAACGTGTAGTTTACTGCTCTTTGGGATGAAATGGCGTCTTTGATTACTAATTGAAGAGTATGAAGGAAACACGGCTCATTTTTAAAGTTTGAAATTCTCGTGGCTTTTAAAATGTTACTACCTATCTCACTTCTGGAAGGCAAGTGAAACAAAATATAATAAACTTATGTTAAATTCTAAGAGTATTTTTTTGCATACGCTAAAGACTAGACCTTTCGATTGATCGATACGCTAAAGACTAGACTAGACGCATCAACACCTTCGGCCGAAGGTCCGGTCGAATATCTTTGGCCAAAGACCGAAAGCCGAATGCAAGACTTCGGCTTGCCGAAGCTTCGGTAGAACTCTAATTTTTATACTCATAGTCAACCAACCTTGACTAGAGGAAGAAACAGTGAGTTCTAATATCGAAGTAATCACATAGGGTATCATTATAATGGCAGGTGTGATTCCTGTAGTGGACACTTGCACAAGTAAGAGAATGATGAGTACAGAATTTATAAGAAGTGAAGGGGATTGGTCTAAGTTACAAGAATTCTCCGAAGAATCAACTACGGCTCCTTTGAAGTAATAATTCTTTGCTTTCTCAAAGCTTTTTTGAAAGTCGGTGGGAAAATCGCTCGAATCATATTTCTTTGTTTTGAATGAAGAAATTTTCCTCTTTCTATCATACATTCCCAATAATTTGAATTTTCTCTCTGAACTTTCCACATTCTCATGGGCCTTTGAGTTTCCGCAACAAAAAAGTGGGTCCACCCAGACTATAATCATTGCAACTATAGTCAATGTTTGATAGACCCATGGAAAGTAATTCCTGGCTGGGATGAGGCCAATAGAAAAAGGTAACCCCTATAAATACAGGTAACCAACATATAAATTTAAAAATTGAAAATATTAAGAACTTTTGCAATAAAATCCCAACAAATACCCGGCGTCGGGCAGATCCGACAGAATTAGATGAAAAATTTTACTAAATGTGCTTCTAGTTACACTTTTAGTGGTGAGTGCCTGTACAGGCAGCCTGAAAATGCTTATGCCTGTGCCTGCAGGCGTGGGCCAGGCGGGCACTCAATAATAGAGAAAGTAACAGGCATGGGCCAGGCGGGCGAATTATGCCATGGGCACAGGCCAGTCAGGCATATCCTTTTTTTTACACAGGTGCCCACAGGCGCCTGTGGAAAAGTTCACACACTGTGTGGTTCGATGCATTTTTCAGAACCAAATCTTTTCCATAATTTTCATTTTGTCTCACCACTGCACTACAGTTGTAGTGGAAATACTGATACTGTAGTGGAAAGTTGTAGTGGAAATAATGTAGGGAGCATGACATATTTGAAGTCATACAGGGACAGGCACAACCGGGCGTACTTTCTGTGAACCACAGGAAGTCATACAGGCACAGGCACAGGCGGGCGTACTTTCTCACAGGCACAGGCCAGGCGGGCATGACACATATAAAGTCTTGCAGGCACAGGCACAGGCGGGCATACTTTCTCACAAGCCAGGCGGGCATGACACATATGAAGTCTTGCAGGCACAGGCACAGGCGGGCATACTTTCTCACAGGCACAAGCCAGGCGGGCATTAGAAAACCTTGCAGGCGCTCACCTCTAGTTACACTAAAGACGATGTGATATGTCCCACAGTCGGGCATCGCTTGGTTTGACTTTTAGGGGTCACCGAAGGTCAAATATCTTAATATTCTAGACCATGGGAAATAGGTTATCGTTGGAAAGCTCTTACCAGATCAAACACGAATATATACTAATACTTTAGCCCAGAGATAGATGGATGAGTATGGGTGACGGGTTGGGCGGAAAAATCGGAGTCGGCTCGCACATTCGGCGCTCGCCTATTTACTTTTTCGATACATTATTCTAAAAACTAATCCGACGCTGGTGCCAAAAAAATTGCAAACTTAGCTAAATGATTCAGTATCTATTCATAAAACAAGGGCATGCCATAAAATAAACATTAGTGGAACAAGGAATATGAATGTCATGTTCTTTCTTGTTCGAAAGAAAGAAAGAACCGCCACAGTACTCTAGTTAAGACAATTAAAAGTACATGTCGATATTTAACGACGCAAAAATTATTACAACTAACCGTATTATTGCCGTCGTTAGTCGACGGGTTTGCTTTATGAGCATATGTCGTTATTTATCTTTCCGAATTCTTTGACTTCAGCTCACAACTGTCGTTAGGTCAACCGTCAACGACGCAGTTTTTAATTTAAACATGCCTTGCTAATATTGTATAGTCCAGGGTGATTTTAGGTTGTTTGTTGTCGCTTTGCTGTATAGGGTGGAGACATTCCCATCTCTATAACATTACGCGAAAAGTTCAAAGATACGGGACCTTTTCTGTACCTGAAGTTTGTTGACAAACAAATGCCAAACAACGGTGGGAGGTAATAACCATCAATTTACTTATTATAGAACAAAACTTTTAAGATAAATCTACATTTCAAAATTTGCCTTGGAAACCTGTGAATCAGAGGTTTGAGAGTTTTTGCAGAAAAGGTCCCGTATCTTTGAACTTTTCGCGTAATGTTATAGAGATGGGAATGTCTCCACCCTATACAGCGAAGCGACAACAAACAACCTAAAATCACCCTGGTATAGTCGTTATAGTCAAATTTTGGAACGTCGTTACAATAGCGACGCTTCTGTATATCAACTCCCAACTCCCAGGGTACTCTGATATCTCAACTTTGGTTAAACGAAACGACCCTGTGGCACATCACATCGTCTTCAGCATAACTAGGAGCATATTTAGTTTATGTTTTATCCAATTCTGTGGAATCCATCCTACGTCTAGTATTTGCTGCGAAGTTAATAATACAGTGAGAAAACTAACCTCCAACGCCCAATATGCAGCTGTTAGAACAACAAGGAGAGTGGGCATGTACTTTCCAATTAGAGCTGCTGGTCTCGTACTGTTCTTACATTTCCGACTCATTACCCACTCTCTGAAAGTAACAACAAAGATCGCAAGAGTTAAAAGTGCTATGACGAATCTGACATGTTTGTACACAATCCATGTTTCTGGAAGTGAAGCCAGGTGCTTGTGTAGAAGAAATTCCTAAGTTTGATCAAAAGCAATGACTTAAATACTTCATTTGAATAATTTAAATAAATTTAATACCTCTTGACAATCAGTCAGCTCCTCACGGCAACGAAAGAATAAATTCCCAAGTCTCAATATAGTAACCAAAAAGAAAAGACCAATCCACGAAGTCCGAATCCCATTGCGCCAAATGAGGATCTCCTTGCTCGCCAAAATCCCTCTTTGTTTCACTTTGTTGCTACCGTTCATTCTCCGCTTCCTGCTGTTAGAGTCAAATGAATGTAATATTATGTGAAGAAACGAAGCAGCCATGAGAACCGACCCTAACACATAACCCTCGTTTATGAGGTAACTGTTCGAAAAGACTGAGACACATGTTAAAACATATAGCACTACTGACAAAGCGTCGCTACAGTTCATTCTCACTTCCATTGGGGTTGATATTCTGGGATTTGAGCTTTTGTTCTGAAGGCATGTTGTGATAATGCACAAAACGAGACCTGATGTGGTCATAAGTATTACTCCGTATAATCCGAAGGAAGAGCCCAATGAGAAGTTGACAAGCACTGAAATCAGACCGCCTCCTGAAAATAGGAATACGTACCCACTAATTGGTTCCTGATAATGGACAAACTGTATGTAAAGGATGAGCGATATTGTAGCAAAAAAGAATAACCCGATTCCACAGCAGAGGTATCCGATATCAAACTGAGTCCATGTAGAAATTGCCAAGTCCTTTACTTTAGACAAATAGTTTTCACACTTTTGATGTAAGTTCTCTCTACTTGATGAATCTTCCTGTGCTTTACTATTATAATCTCTTCTAGCTTCTTCGACTAGACGGTATGCTTCGGTTAAGTCCGAATTGAAAATTGTTCCATATTTTCCAATATATTGAGCAACTTGAGCCACATTCTCAGATATGGCATCTGTGTATAAAGTTTTGACAAGGAAGTTGGGAATGATACGTCCAATGGACGATAGTGGAATAGAAAGACCCAGTAGAACTGAGAGAGTTGGAGCCAAATCTATTTGAGACACGACTTGTGGGGTTTTTGATTTCGAATTGCAGTGAAATGGTGGATGGAGGATTCTGGTCCGCTTCAATTGTTTGGAGATGAATATGAGAGCTGCCTCTACTTCGTCAGCAGAGTCTCCGCCATGGTCTCCACTCTTTGTCATTCCGTGGTCCCCAAATATAACAAGCAGAGTATCATGGCTCATGTTATTAACAATATGTTCAACTATTGTGTCGGCTTCCGCTAATTTTCTCTTCATTTCAGGATGAAATGGACCAAACCTATGACCACAGTGGTCAACTCCTAAAAGATGCGCAATCAAAATGTCCCAGTTACAGGAATAGGAAGGTTGGAGAAGACGTACAATGGACGCGTTCACTGCTCGGTCAACAGTATCGAGATCCCATGCGTTGAAGGATGGATGGGCTTCAACATAAGGCGACATGAAGAGAGACTTTGGAAAAAGACTTAACCAAGTGTCATCACCCAGGAAGGCAATCCGTTTTCCTGTAGCATTCAGTTGATAAATTAAATTATCTTCTTCCACTTCATTGCTAAAAATTAACAATTTTGATATTTTTCATTTATTTATTAGCAATAATTAAACTTTTCCTGGACTATTTACCTATTGAAATTTGCACTAGCATCAATAAATGTAGGCATAGTCCCAGACATCAAAGCTTTGAGTCTTTGCATAGTAGTCGTAGGAGGATCCGCAATAAACTTAAAAGCACAAGATGAAGTCCCGGTATTTACATGATGGAGAGTGTTTTCAATTACATTCTGGCTAATTTCTTTGTCTCCTCTCTCATTGATGCTTGATAAAAATTTCATTTGATGAATGAAGTCATATCGGAGTGCGTCGACGAGTAGAAATATTGTTCTCGTAAAAACAGGATCAGTATTACACCATGGGCTTCTAGAAATTCCGGTTTCAACCTCTGGCAAAGATAAGTTACTGTTCCCATTGTCATGGTTCAAATCCAATTGCCGGGAACATGGTTTCGCCTTCTCTGTTAGGACTTGTCGATTAAGTAGAAAACCTCGACAAAATACGAAACAGCCAATGACTATGCAGAATGAGAGGAGACATAGAATTCCAAACTGCTTAAATTTTGACATGTAATCGTCACTCCAATTAATAAAGAACAATAACTAAACATTCACAAATGACACAAAAGAATTCACAAGAAGGTAACCCCACGCAGTGTTGGGCTAGAGCAAAACGTCTGACTATTTAGAAGTAGCCTGATTTTTTTCCGGCTCAGCGCAAAAAAAGTCAGATGGCTGAGTTCTCTCGAGCTCAGTCCGAGTTTTATTCGACTGGGCCTGATAAAAGTCCGGGTGGAGAAAGCTGGGAGAAAAAACAGAAGAAAGACGGACGTGCTTTTCTCTGGCCGAGCCAGAGTTTCATCAGGCTGAATAAAGTTATTTGAAGCAAAGAGAGATTTAATTACAGTGGTTTTAGCTTCAATGTCACCTCCGAGGAAGCCGAAAATCGGTTGACAATAGCCGATTATGTCAACTGATTGACAATTTAAAGATTAGGTGACATTAACCAAAGTTCTTGGTTTTAGCGCCACATTTTATTTTATGATATATTTTTCAATTTATTTTACAGGTTTTAAAGGTTATTACCTGAATTTGGAATTCTTTAAAAGCAAATAANTGATATATTTTTCAATTTATTTTACAGGTTTTAAAGGTTATTACCTGAATTTGGAATTCTTTAAAAGCAAATAACTTCTCAAAGTAATCACTCGTTTATTTGCAAATTCTATTCGAATTTCTGTGTAGTCGTTCTTGTAACAAATGTCAAAATGACCTAATAGAATTAGTTCCTGTGGTACGTCACTCAATCAGCAATTAGAGGCCAACTACGAATCTGACATGCATTATTGACGTTAAAGTCAAATTTTGTAAAAAAAAATTTGGCAAATTTATAGAATTTTTTTTTGGAGAATTTGATTTGCCCGTCACAAATGGTTGCCAGATTCGCATTAGACGTGAAATTTCTGTACAATTGAAATACTTTTAGTCAAATTTCAGTGGGTTATTTCGAGATTTATTGTAAAATTAAAAAAAAATCCATTGAAATTCGCAAATTTTTTGAAAAACCCGTGTTGTGCACTAATAATAGGTGTTATATCCTTAATCTAGAAAAGATTTACGATCGACAGAAATTAAAGATTGACATATCTTTCATTTAATTTCGCGATGAGAAACTTTGCTACAATTTTTCCAAAAGTGGGATGGGAAAGTTATCTTAGTATGCCCATCTAAGTTTAGCATACTCGCGGTTGGGATACATCCGCGACTGCTGGTGAGCCTTTAAGAAAATAAGATTTCACGATCGAGGATGTTGTACTTAGGTAAGAGACCGCATTTTAAATACAACAAATAGGTTAATGAAACCGTTCCTACAAGCGTCACTGATCGCCCACACTATTTAAACAAACATGAGTTTATATTCTGCCCTTGAGAAGCAAATCTTTCCCTTAAAGTGTGTTTATCTGCCATGCAGGCAGTTCAAATGAGGTGACAAAAGGCGGAGGTTGACAATAGGCGGTGTGACAATTGGCAGAGTATTTACTACAAGAAAGCACGAAGTTTAGCCTGGGCAAAGCCAACCGGTTGACATAAAGCGAGTGTGACATGAAGGGATAGTGACAGTAAACTAAAACCACTGTATATCCTTAAGCCTATATAGTATTAAATTTTTACGTAAAACGCATCTACGAGGTGGTCAAACTTTTTAAAATTTATGTGGTAGAACTGAAAAGTTTTTGGAACTATTAATTTGACAGTGTTACACAGTTGTTTAGAGAGGCAATTTGAATAAGGTTAACCTTATTAAGGTTACCTTGGTTAGGGACTTTAAATGCCAAAAAGACAAGGTTGTATACTGGACTGTATTTAATCTATATTAGGTTAGTTAGGTCAGTGATTTTAAGTGTTGAGTGGTTAAGCTGTAAGGAATAAGACATTATCTTATTAAAGTTACCTTGGCTAAAAACTTTANTTTTAAGTGTTGAGTGGTTAAGCTGTAAGGAATAAGACATTATCTTATTAAAGTTACCTTGGCTAAAAACTTTAGCCAAGCGACAGAAACTAAACTAAAGCGTGTAGAAATTTTCTTTGTCGAACTTGAAATTGTCGTGCCCGCTTTAATAGAAAAAAAAATCAACTCCCGCTCCGCCTTCGACACAAGATTCGGCTCCCGCTCAGCTCTCACTGCTGAAAAAAACAGCTCGCCGGTCCTTCCGTAATGAAAAATTTAGCGCCAGCTCATTCGTAAAAATGCAGCTCCCACTCTTGCTGTTTAAAATGACTCTGAGCGGGAGCGAAGAGCGCATTCGTCAAGAGAGCTCCGCCAAGTTCCATGTGTGGTTGGAATTAGATCAACCATTTGAGACGATAGGTCGGCGCATCATTGTGATGGCTTGAATATGCACGGGTCCCGAAATTCCCTTTCGTTAGTAGTGTCAACAGTCAGGGTATTCGTCACCGAAGAGAAAAAGCACCCCACACAGTTGGTCACACTATGCTGACTCTATTGCGCTGAGACTACCAATCTGAAAAAAATTTACCCGTCCCGTTCCGTCCAGTCCATAAAATAGTTGGTAAGAGTGAGCGAAAAAAAAATTTTTTCGGAGCCTTTCGGTTGTGAGTTCGAATCCTACTACATTCATATTTAACTTTTTTTAAATAATTTTTTCTTTTTTAAAACATCTTAATTTGATGTCAAATGTTTCCTAATTTAATTAAATGTCAACATATAAACAATTTATTTTATTTTATTGAACATATTTTAATATTTAACTTCGTTGGTATCTTTTTACTGAACAATTATAACAATTATAATAATTTTTCAATCATTTTCTCCATAATACACTGTAATTGAAATTTGAATATCAAACGGTACTCATTTAAATAAATTACATTTATACAGTTAAAAATTTAAAAACAAAGTAGTTCATCAACATAGATAGTTAAAGATAGCTTAGAAAATAATATTTAACGCTGTAAGACCAAATGATGTGTAATATTTACTACTTAGCATGTTTAACAACAAAATAGGTACTTCCCATGGGAGTTGGGCTGAAACATTTCTTCGATATGATCAGCTTACACGTGCGCATGTCTAGGACAGCGTATTTACTACTGAGCTTGTCTAACAATCTAAAATGGATACTGCGCATGTTAATTATCAGTTAATGGTTACTGCGTAGGTACATGATCAATTAATGCCTATCGTGCATGGGAATTGGTCTGAAACAGTTTTTGATATGATCAGCTGCTTCTTGCGCATGTGGAGGACAGCGTATTTACTACTGCGCATGTCTAACAACATAAAATGGAAACATACTGTATATGGACGGGATGGCTACCAAAAGTGCCTATCACTGGTACAGTGCACGACGGTTATAAGGGCTGCCCTCCGTCGCCTGGAAATGCTGCTCTTATAATCGTTTGTTCTTACAACGCTTATAAGAGCAGGATTTTCTTATAAAAAGTATATGGCAAAAAGTATCAACTGTAACTATCGTCGACAATTTCGTCAAAAATTGCAATTGTTTAATTCTTATTTAAAGTTTTGTAAAGATTTTACAAGAACGACATTTCAACTGAAATGATTTCAAGTGGTACTTTTATAAATTGAAGATGTAAAAAGATTATTTTTGTTTGAGATTTGACTTTTGCTCTTATATCCAACTCCCGCTTCAAAAATTACCCAGCAAAAGGTAGTTGTTATAACCGCTTTGCTCTTATATACGTTGTTCTTATGAGGCGCCAATGTCCCATGCTAAATGCATTAGAGCAAACCAAACCCGCAAAACTGCTCTTATAACCCGAATGTTCTTATAAAGGAGGCTCTTATAAACATCGTGCACTGTATTAACAGAAACAGAGTACACAACTTATATTTCCGGCCAGAAGTACACTGTGAGTTTTTTGGTAGGTAACGCAGACACCTGATTTTCATTACCGCCACCCATCCCAATTATCATGCGTGGACATATGAATTTGTGCTATTTTATTAAGTGTATGGCATATTTAATTTAAAATACCGCAAGATAACTGATGTTGTATGCGGATCCAATTTCACAGCAGCTATCACTGCTGCTGCCATTTCTTCTCCTGTAGCTGTCTTGTGTCTATTTTGACTCGTAGAGTCAAGCAGAGTGAACGAGTTTCCAAATTTTTCTGTAATTTTTTTGATCGTGGCTTTACTCCTACTAATTTGATGGTTTGCTGTGGCGGGATGGGCATTGTACCGGGCCATAAGTTGCTCGTAACTGTCGTCAGGAAAACGGTATCGATATTTTATGACAATGAACCGAAGGTGCGTTGTATACCCATTTCAAAACGAAGTATAAACGAACGATAAAACCAATTTGAGTTAAATAAATAAAATTTTACCCTTCTGAAATTTTTCGATAACTTCAAAACAAAAACAGAACCCCACCAATTTTCACACTATAGCTATATGCATTCTCAAGGATAAATACATACTCCAAAAGGTCAACAAGTTAGCAATTATTTTAAAGTTTTAATTTGAATTTTAACATTTACTAACGACACCAAACCAAAATTCTGATGACCATATTTGGGATGGGTGGAGGTAATGTAAATCAGGTGTCTGCGTTTCCGACCAATAAACTCACACTGTACATAAGAACCAATCGAACCCGGTGACAAGTATTCCCATTGAACAAACAAATCTCACTTCTTAAGCTGGAATCATTCAGATGACGCAGAGTCGTGAATTTTAAATTACTCTGTGACTCTTATTTTAATTCCTAAGCTGGGATCATTGAGGTGACTCAGAGTCATAACCCTGTGACTCTGAATCATCACTCAGTGATTCAGATTCAAGTAAATTAAAAAAAAATAATGTTTTTTTTATACAGTAGAATTTGTAGTTTAATTTGGTTCAACATTTTAAAAGATTAAGGTGCAATAAACTAAAGATTTAAAATTTATCGAATTTTACGATTTAACATATATCATCGACTGTGAGGACCCTACACAATAATGTAAAATGTAATATATAAATAGCACATTGAATTCATGCAACAATTGTAGTTGAATAAGAAAAATAAAAATTTATTTGTGAATACCCACCTACTTTAAAAAGAAAGCATTGCTTTTCAACTTAAATATTAAGAAAAATTACCAAATGAATAACACAACTAAATGTAAGTTTTCATATTGTGTAAGGTATTTATAATAAAATTAAGTAAATCGTACAAATAGCTTCTATTATTTGTGGAGTAACTTTAGAATTAGACCGTCGTACTTATATTTACGCTTGTCGTCGCACAAAATAGTTAGTAGTGTCCACCCGTATTTAAACTGTAAGCGAAAGTTCGATACTGGTGCCCAACAATTGTTTGGTTTGTTGAATATATACCTCCGAAGGAGGGCAATCAATATTAATAAGTGGTAGAGGAAGTATGATTAAGAAATTACGAGAATCGTTATTGAATGTGTATTCTAGCTTAACCTTCTTAGATTGACATTGGCTTGTGTTTGTTCCACCGAGACATTTTTGTACTATGCCGTTGTTAATATTGTATGCAAAAGCAGTTAAATTTTAAGTATCAAATTCGAAGCCGGTGATAATTTTTGTATTTTGTCAATACAACATTCAGGATTTTCGCAACATAATCATTTGTGTTAAGCTACTCAACAAATCAACTGATCTTACAAATGTGTTTTCACTGTCAAAAAAGTGACCAGTATGGAATGGGGTCTCAAATATACCCTTTACTAGCTTCTAAATGTGGAATGTTAGTAACAAGTGTTGTAACACATAATGATTTTGTTTCTTCAAATTCATAAGCATCTAGGTCTGCAAATACTTTTTTAATGTTAGTTTTATAAGTATCACCTAATACTACATTTTCTATAGCATGTACATCAGTTTCCGTGCTATATATATCATACATATACAAAAAATTGTTGCAAGAATTTTTTTTTCAAAATAGTAATGCCATTGACTTTTATACGTCCTCCCAATGGTATTCTTGGTAGTCTCGAAATAATCGTAGTTGGAGTTATAGTTTGTTTGATTTCCTTATTTTACCTCCAAACCATCCCTTTCCTGTTGTGGAATTGAAACCTCAGGGTTAGTAACTAGATACGATTTTATTGGAATCCTCTTGAGTGCTACAATTCTGTAACAGAGAAAGGCATTTGTTTGCTGCAACAACTCATCGCTTGTTGAAATAAAAATATTGCTTGCAGACTTTGTTTGTTTGAGAATGATAACTTCACTACCTTCTGAGTCATTTGAAGAAATTAGGATTTGAATATGTAATTCAGGACTAAAATGTTTCGATTCATTATTTGAATTATATTGTGCGGAACCTTTAAAAATTAAACTAAATTTAGTGCCATTTCTTAACAGTTTTATGTACTTGCAAGGATGGGCAAGATACTTGTATTTTGAAAATACAGTATCTAAGATACAGTATTTAAGATACATTATGTATTTTGTATCTTCTATCTTGACTAAAAACTTTCTTGAGTATCTTGTATTTTGTATTTTGGCAGAAATTTTGATGTGTACCCCTGTTTTCAACGAAGATTACCATAGTGTATTTCAGTCAGGAGTTAATACCGTTATATCGGATCCAGGGTCGGTTACAACGCACAATAGGCTATTTCTAAACAAAATTCACTTATAATACTGTATTTTCTACAAACAGTGGACGGAGGAAATAAAGTACACAACGAGCGGGAGTTGTAGTTATTATTATTAATTTCTTAATCAAAGTTTTCATAAATCAACAAAAATATGACCTAATCTGTTAGAAATTTGTCTCCTAGCAAATTTAGTTTCGTGTTTAGTTTTTACGTCTAAATTTAATTCTTACATACTCTGCATTTAGACTTCAAGAATTATTTAAATTCTCATTTCAATTTCATTTCAACTTAATTTCAATTTTTTTAACTCATTTATTCTTCCTTGACTTCTTCAAAATGATTTGAATAATACTCAAAAAAATTTGAATCAAAATGATTTAAATATTACTTCTTCAAAATAAATCATTGTTAGACTTATTAGTAATTAGACTCTAGAAAATGAAACTGAATCGAATTTTCTATCTCGATTTCGGCGAACTCTTTGCTATTTTTACTTAAAGTTAAACCAGTTCAACTGTGTTTTAAGTAAAATTTATTAATGTATTGGCGGCGCGCTGATCTCCACCATCGGCGGCGGCGGCGTACGCCGAATTTTCTGTGATCGGCAACGGCGCGCCGAAATATTTGAAAATACCCGGCGGCGGCGGCGTCGGCGCGGCGGCGCAGACGTCTAGATGAGAGTGAACCATTAGTGTTATTCACAGATGCACTTGTAACGTTAAAACGTTAAAACGTCTTACAGAACTTATTGTTTTAAACGAAGAGCGAAACATCCAAATTTCAATTAGTTGGTTAAAGTATATTTAACATGGACAACACAATACCTAAACATCTACCGATTATTCTTGATGGAACTTTTTTTACTATTCAAACACATAATCAAGGAAAAGTTACTGCTAAGTGTGAAAAATGCAATTCAACAAAACAGTCAGTTTTTAGTGGTGATTTGGGTTCGACTACTAACTTTCTAAAACATTTAAAAGTTTGATTATATTATAATTATTATAAGATTTTGCGTACAAAATCTAATTACAGATTTATTTGTGATTTAGCGTGCTCATGAGGANAAAGTTACTGCTAAGTGTGAAAAATGCAATTCAACAAAACAGTCAGTTTTTAGTGGTGATTTGGGTTCGACTACCAACTTTCTAAAACATTTAAAAGTTTGATTATTTTATAATTATTATAAGATTTTGCGTACAAAATCTAATTACAGATTTATTTGTGATTTAGCGTGCTCATGAGGANTTTATAATTATTATAAGATTTTGCGTACAAAATCTAATTACAGATTTATTTGTGATTTAGCGTGCTCATGAGGATTGCGTACCAGAATACGAGAGACGTCTTAAAGAGTTAGGCCCGGCTTTAAAAAAAGCTAGAGCCACATCAAAAGCTGCCGTTGCATCAACGTCGAGTGCAAAGTCATTGCAAGATTATGGATTCCAAACTAAACCACGTGAAAAGCAATTCTCAAAACAGGATAGACTTGTTGCAAATTTCATTGTTAAGGGGATGCATCCACTATGGACCGTGGAGCAAGTTGAGTTTCGCGAGCTACTACAAGGTAGTTAATGTTTTTGATCAATTCAATCTTATTTTTAAAGTATCTTCATATATGTTTCAGGGATTTCAAATAACTCGAATCTCAAACTTCCGTCCAGAAGAAATTTAGGAAGATTGATTTCTGAAGAATATGAAGAGCTTCAAAAACGAATCAAAGAAACTGTGAAAAGCAATAAGCATATTTGCTTAACTATGGATCTCTGGACTACAAAAGGCAAAAGTAGGAGCTTTATGGGTGGAACGTTGCATTGGGTGAAATTTTTGTTAATTTTAGAATTTACCATCCATAATTTATTAAATGACTAAATGAAAATTCCAGATCAACGACAAATTGGAAAGAAAATCTCATACCATCTGTTGTCGAAGATTTAAAGGCAACCATACTTACGATCGAATTGCTACTATGATCGTGTCTGTTATGGAACAATATGGAATCGCAGTAAAAAATGTGACACAAATTGTCACAGACAATGGCAGCAATTTTGTGAAAGCATTTAAGGAATTTTATCAATCTGAAGACGATGAAGATGATTCCATCCACTCAGATGATGACACGACAGAATCAGACATAAGTAATCTTGAATCCGTTGACATATGTACAATTTTAACCTCTCACGAAACGAATCCAATCTCTCTTCCATCACACCAGCGATGCTCGAGNGTTGACATATGTACAATTTTAACCTCTCACGAAACGAATCCAATCTCTCTTCCATCACACCAGCGATGCTCGAGTCATACTTTAAGTCTGGTTTCTACTACTGATGCTGAAAAGGTCTCTCCCAGCTATCACAGGTCCGCCTTTGCAAAGTGCCACTCAATTTGGAACAAGTCGTCCCGATCAACCCTGGCTTCTGAAGCAATNCTTTGCAAAGTGCCACTCAATTTGGAACAAGTCGTCCCGATCAACCCTGGCTTCTGAAGCAATAGAGTCGATTTCTGGAAATCAACTTATCAAGCCAACAGCAACTCGTTGGAATTCTCTTTACGACAGTACCCGTCATCTGCTAAAAATAAAAGCGCATTTGTTTCAAATTTGTGACACAATTGGAGTTCCTAANTACGACAGTACCCGTCATCTGCTAAAAATAAAAGCGCATTTGTTTCAAATTTGTGACACAATTGGAGTTCCTAAGTTACTTGATGTGGAAATTCAATATTTAGAAGAATACATCACGTGCCTCGGACCGATCGCAGTAGCATTAGATAGACTGCAAGGTGAAGAGCATTGCTTTTTCGGGGAGCTTTTGCCAACTCTACTCACGGTTGAGAAAAAACTTATGCATCTAGACTCGCTTCCACTAAAATTCTGTTCTCAGCTTGTCAAGACTGTTCTGAAAGGATTACGTAATCGTTTTTCTTCTTTCATTGACATGAACCATATGAATGAAGATGCTATTCTTGCAGCTGTAACCCATCCCTACTTCAAACTTCGTTGGGTGCCTGATGAAAAGTTGGAAGTAATTCGTGATCTTTTCATTTCAACTATTTGCAGGCTTAACTCAGAAAACGGGAGGACAGAAGAGGAAAGTGTTGAATTGGTTCAAACTCAAAAAGCTAAATTGGATGACGATTTTTTTTGTTTTTCAAGTAACAATGTTACCAGAGATGAACTGAGAGTTAAAAATGATNATAAATTGGATGACGATTTTTTTTGTTTTTCAAGTAACAATGTTACCAGAGATGAACTGAGAGTTAAAAATGATAACAAGATTCGCATACAATGTCATCAGTACTTAGATGATACATCTCAAGAAATCAACAGTCTTAATGATTATTCAGCTGTCAAAAATGGATTTCTCAAATTCAACACTACTCTTCCATCTTCAGGTCCAGTAGAACGAGTTTTTAACTACGGAGGAATCATACTCCGTCCAAATCGTAACCGCTTAAGCGATCAAATGTTTGAAGAATTGATTCTTTTAAAATTAAATNGAATCATACTCCGTCCAAATCGTAACCGCTTAAGCGATCAAATGTTTGAAGAATTGATTCTTTTAAAATTAAATTAATTCAAATTATTCATTTCAATGAATTTTCTTTCATTCTCTACGCAAACAAACTAAATTTTGATTTGTATTTCCAAAATGTATCTTCAAGATACTTTTTGTATTTTAAATACATAAAGTTGTGTATCTCAGAGGAGTATTTTGTATTTGTATCTTCACCCTTTTATTCAAAGTATCTTTGGTATTTTATCTTGGTGACGACTTAAGGAGTATTTTGTAGATGTATTTTCAAGATACTTAACACTAGTATCTTGCCCATCCCTGNTTGGTGACGACTTAAGGAGTATTTTGTAGATGTATTTTCAAGATACTTAACACTAGTATCTTGCCCATCCCTGTGTACTGGTAACAGTAATTCTTTGGGTTTGGCCACTAGTATATCGTAAATACCTCCAGAATTAATAGGACACTTGTCAAAACGGATAGAACATGAAAGGTTGAGATTGTAGTCCAATATATTTTATATATTGTTAATATATTTTGTTCCTCATGGTTGTCTGGTATTACAAATAATATACGTTATTAATATTAACACCATAGTTGTAGGCATCATCACATCAGTAAGCCCTTTTAATCAATCCTTGCCGTCTATTTGTTAAACCAATAGCAATTAATCAGTTAGATTATAGCTACTACTTTATAAGCGCTTTCGGTGCTAACAGTTGCCGAAATAAGAAATATATTCCTACTAGGTTCATAAGTGCATTTAACCTTTTCCTACTTAACAAAGTAGCCCATATGTTTTTGTATTTAACAAAAATTGAGTCAATCACTTGGTTGCAATTTGAGAATAATAAATTACTCTGCTGCCTTAAATTTTTTTTAATTACAACATGACTTTCCATTTACTCCTACTACACACTCCATTCCATAATCTTAAGGCACACCCACAACTTTGTCGTGTCCAAAGTTCCAACCAATCAGTTCAGGCAAAATTCATAGGCAAGATGCACAAACTTTGCTAGACAAACTTCAACAAACTCTTCCATAGCCGATGATTTGGAAAAAATTACAACTGAATTTGAGAATGCAAAAGTTCCAAACTATTTTATGTTCTCATTTCAAAACCGAATCAGTCAAGCTCTCACGCCTGCAGACTTTTTTAACATCTTATTCACCCATCGTATTTAGAAAATGACTTAAGCGAGCGAGTCATGAAATTTGATTCGGAATGAAGTATGCGACAGAACATGAAGGGACGTATCCGGGACTAACATCAAGTTTAATGAAATTGCGAGCCCATTCAAACTTTAAAAAGCGAGAATTTTGAAGGACTGTCACCGATGGGTTGGCGGAGAGCATACAATGGGCAAGTTAATCAGTTCTGGACTTTGTCGGCAGTGTTGTAGGATCTTATTCATCATCAGCCGGACTGAAAAAAATATTTTCCAATTTTGAAATTGTTCACTCATATGTACGCAATCGTTTAGGAATTGAAAATTCTGCAAAACTTGTCTTCATTCTGCATAGTCTTCAAAAACAAGAAAAAATTGATTCATAAACATCGAATTGTACTCACTTGTGCTTTATTTTAATGAAGTGTATTATTTAAAAACAAAACAAAAAAACGACGAAAAAAAAAACAAAAAAAAAGTTTTAAACGTGAAAAATTATTACAAAATTTTTAATAAGAATGTAGGATTCGAACTCACGACGTAAAAAATTTTTTCCTCACTTTTACCAGCTAAGCCACAATGGTCGGCGCAAAGTGTATCTCAATTTTGGTAATTAAACTTGTGTGATCACTTTGTGTGTATAAAAAAATATAATGGGAATGATCAGAATTTTCAAGAAGCCCCATTCTGGAGATAGGAAACAAAGAAAAAATAGTTTGAGAGATGGACTAGAAATAACAGAGTCAAATTTCTGCTTGGTCATCTAAAAATTTTGAGTGGATGAGTGGAACAAGGGTCGAGTGCTACATTGGGGTCATGCGATACGTCATTTTTTAGCTAAAATTTCGTAAACTCCGAATCTGTGAAGAAATCAACTGGTATGTGTGTCAGATTTCGAGATATTAGGGGTAAAAGGTTAATAATGACCCAAATTAAAGAATCATTAAAGTATGAATGTGATACAACATTTTTAGGTGGAAATGAGCAGAATCCAAATCCGCAGAAAAATCAACTGGTGTGTGTGTCAGATATCGAGATATTGGGGTCAAAGATCAACAATCATCAAAATTAAATTATTATTAAAGTATACATGTGATAAATTATTTTTAAGGGAGACATAAGTAGAATCCAAATTCGCAGATAAATCAACTTATTTTTTCTTTTTTTTTCTTTTTTGAAGTTTAATTCCTTACGGCTTTCGTCCATGGAATAGTGTTCTCCATGACTCTGACTCCGGAGTCATGACTCTGACTCTGACTCTGACTCTCATGACTCTGACTCCCCAGGCTTTTTGGGAGTCGGGAGTCATTTGATGACTCTGACTCCAAGGGTTTTGGGAGTCAGAGTAATGACTCTGGGAGTCGACTCCTAGACTTGGGAGTCATGACTCTTTTGAAACATGCGCACATGGGCATATGGGACTATTTTTTAACAAAATTTACATGCAAATATTATTTCAGAAATATTTAAAAAAAGTTACGAATTGTTTATTTAACCTGATCAAAGTGGCTTTTTTAATTTCTTGTTGTCAAGGAAACTTAGAAAATTAGCAAACTTAGAAACAAGGAAACTAAATGTATAAAAAAAAATTCAATTTCAGACCCGATTTTCTATTTTTGTATTATGTAACTCCGGAGTCGAGAGTCATGACTCTGACTCTGACTCAGAGTCGACTCCCAAAATTCAAGGAGTCAGAGTCATGACTCCGAGAGTTGACTCCCAACATTTAGAGAGTCAGAGTCATGACTCTCAGAGTCAATGACTCTGACTCCGGCCAAACTGGGAGTCATGGAGAACACTACCATGGAACATGTGCATGCCTAACTTAATTCTATATAAATATTTATTAATCTAAGAGGAAGTCTATATTAACAATTCCATTTGTTGTTGGGATTTCTTTTAGGGTGAGATAAGTGTAAATAAATATTAAATCTCATTAATTGTCTACTATAATTGTTCATTAGCTAGAGAGTTTAGTGATAAAATTTTATAGTTTAGTAGTTAATTCTTAGGAAGTTAAATAATTCCATGCTTGTTTTATATAAAAAGTATTTTTTTAATTTTATTATTTTACAATTGTATTAGTTGTATCCTTCTCTTTTTATTTTAGTGTTACTTGTTGAGTTATGAGTTGACTACTAATTATCTAATCTTCCATATGCTCTAATAGAAAATCTCTACTTCTAATTTTAGTTTTGACTTTAGTGCAGAATATTTTAATTTGTTTCATTAAAAATTTCATTAAAAATCAAACGTGAATTCTGCTGGCCCAGCGCTGATTCACTTCCGTGGATTTTGCAATTGGTGATTAAATAGATGATTGTCTTCACTAGGGAGATTACAGCATCTTCCAATTTCTCCATTAAATATTCTTAGTTTTCTTTCACACATGAGAATGCTTGAGCGAAGTCTGACTGCTGCTAAAATTCTTCTTTCATCTAAGCTGATGTTTAACAGTAAATATGGTTCGGGTTCAATAACTACGTGGGGCGTATTGATAATTTTTTTGTAGAAGCTTAAATGTTCACATGTGTTCATGGAATTTAAATCATGTTGCTTTAGGTCATGCTTGAGTCTCAATAAATCCGAATTTTCAATCAGTGGTCTATGTTTTGGTGAATTTGAGTTGCTCTTAGTGTCCAGTAATCCCGTATATGGTCCTGCCCAATTAAAAGTTTTGGCTTTATTTGTGTCATTGCTCTGGCTTAAACTAACAAGAGAGTCTAATGTTGGCTTAGGGTATCTATCAAGTTCCATTCGTTCTTTTCGTTTAAGAAAACTAGATGTTCTTTTAATTATATTGTAAATTAGCCTTAATCTACCTGTCTCTAACCTAACTAATTTACTAGGTGTACTATGTCCTATGCCTAATAGTTTACGGAGGAAACCGTTTGGATAGATTCAAGTTGTTTACAAAATGTAGTCCCCATGTTTCAACACCATAAAATAAAATCGAGTGCATAAGTGTTTCATATAGCTTCATACTGGTAACCCAGTTAGACCTTTCTCCTTTTACTAAACTCCCTATAAGCCTCCCCATCGCCATCCGTGCTTTCGCTTTTGCATGTTTTGCTTGTTTTGTAAATAAACCGCTACTCGCGAATACTACTCCCAAATATGTATATTCGGATACAATTGGAACCAAACGTTTTCGATAATATACCTTTTCTAATTTCCCCACCCTTTCTCTCCGTCTAAAAATTACTAAATTTGTTTTTTCAAGATTTAAGGTCAGGTTCCACTTATCAAAGTAGGTTTCTAGACGATGTATCTTTCTCTGTAATTTTCTGACATTGGGTACCAGGACAACTGTGTCTTCAGCGTATAGTAGCAGTCCAATTTCCCTAGATGTAATAACTTGAATTCCTTTTGTGTCCTTGAGGCAGTCGTCTATATCCGAAATAGATAATGAGAATAATAACGGGCTTATGCTATCACCTTGTAATAGCCCTTGAGTCATATGCAATTTTTATACCGTGTGTCTATAAAGTCACTACGCAATGGAGAAAGTATTGCTAGGAAAATAGGAGTAAAAAAAATCGGTGACGTCAGCCGTTGACTCTATCCCAATTCCCTCGAGTTCGCTCCAGACATTTGCGCGCCAAAATATTCCTTTATCATTGTTACTGATTCATTCTCTCTTTGGTCTTGGTCATCTCATCAACCTCAACTGAACGTCTCTCTTCTCTTATTAATTGTTATGGACTCAGCCTTTCTTTCATTAGCTGCATCAACCTGAACACCTCTCTTCCATGAGACACCTTAGAAGTTGAAAAACTAAAAACACACAATTTATTACAAATTACTCAGAAACAGGTTATTGAATGTGCAATAGGTTATTGAATGTCCAAAAGCCAAAACCAGTCGGATGAAAATGAACAGAATCTTGTCTCGATGGGTGCAGGATCTTGTACCTCATAAGGTACAAAATTTTGCACCATTCGAGACAAGATTCTTAACATTATCATTTGACTGATTACGCAATGTTAAACAAGCATGATAAGCTCATATTTACATATGTGACACATGGGCGTCTGAGGTTCGTCGAACCTCTGCACCCGCACCCGTATCGAACAATGTGCGGTTCGGTTCGGAGTTCTATGAAAATTTTCCAAACTAATTTGAATTAGAATTTAGATTTCCCGTGGGAGTTAAAAGGTTTCCCAAACATTCGGGTTTGACGAACTCCCGAACCGCACCGTATCCAACAAATGTTCGGTTCGGTTTGGGGTTCGATGAAAATTTGCCGCACATTAAATGGGACAAAAGATTCTAGACCACATTAAGACAGCCTGTGTGGAACTGGACAAGTCTGTAATAGGAAAGAAACTAATATTTCACTACCAGGAGGGGAACCTGATGGAACTGCGAAAACTGAACTTTTAGCTTCACGACGATGCTTACAAATAGTCTCGTCGAATTGGTGGAGTTAAAATCCCACCATCATTCTCAACTTACACGTTTTTTCTTTGTCTTCTTTACTGTGAAGTTTCGAATGCGTTTGATTCATGTGGTGAGAAACAGGTGCCAAATCTACCTGAACATACCAGCAGATAACACCAAGTAGTAAAATTAATTTGGTGAGTTAATTTACCTTGTAAATTTTTTTGACCGTGAAATAACTAATTTAATACAATCGTATTCTGGATTACAGGACCAAACTCATTTTCTGTAGGACGAATCTGTACAAATTCGTCCAGTTAATGGGTGAAATTAGGTAGATGTGGACAATGCATAGATGTGTGTGAATGAGGAGTACATGTAATGACATCAGTTTGTAATATGTATGAATGTTTGAATTTTGTAAATAAATTCACTCATCACAGGAAAATGTGTTTCAGTTGTAAAGGTTTCTCCTCTTTGTTGTTTCTTGGTCCTGAGGCAATCTTAATAAAATTTTGGATGTGGAAGATACTTCATAGGAAGAAAGATGGAAAAAATTTATTTTTCTGGAGAGGATTTGTGTAGTATCATCTTCTATTATAATTCAGTGTGTTTTTTCGTGTCTGACGCACATATTCTCTTAAAGTAAGCAATTTAGATATAGGGTAACCTATTACAATTATCATTGGTATGTATTTGTGTTGTCACTCATGCTATTTTTATTAAGGTCAGAGGTCAAATGTTCGAGTTTTTGATTTTATAATGAAAAATGGGAAAAAAGAGATAAGAAGAATACAGCAAAAAAATTTTCATATAGTTTCTATATGGCTTTTTTTTTTGGTTTGAGAGATGGAATGTGAAAGGCATGTTCACTCCACTTATAAGATTATTTTTGTTTTTAAAACAATACCACAATCATTACAGACTGCCACTGTTTTGTGGTTATGGCATGCGAGTTTGGTGGGTTTGGTCGGAGGGTCGATTCTCGGTGGTGTATTGTTACTTTTTTTTTTTTAAATATAAACAACATTGTCCTGATGCAGATATCAAGCTGCTTGATTAATTTTTTCCCCCAAAATGATAAAAAAAACATGATTTATTGAATGAATTTTTAGAAAATTAAGACAAATATAGAGATACCTGTATACACTTAGATTGTCACCCGACTGACCTTTCATAATAAAGTGAAGTTTGCTAACACACTTGCATAAGTTAACTTAAAAGGTTTTAAAATCCTATTCCTGTCTAAAAAATCAATTGGCTGGTAATTATGGAGTAAAAATTTCGGTGATCAGTCCGAGGTTCGATTCGTAGTAAGTGTAATATTTTTTGTCCAATATTTTTTTGGTAAACTTGGCATAAATGAATTCCGGGTGAGTTTGGCATATGACTCGAATATTTTTGGTTGAACTTGGTATTTGATCCCAAAATTATTTTGGGTAAGCTTGGCATAAAATCCAAATATTATGGTGAAGTCGTCATACGATTCTAACTTTACAGGTGAACTAAGCATACGACTACAGTTGCAACTATTCGATCTTCGATCAGATTGAGATCGACAAAGATGGAGATCGCGATCGACTTTTTTTGTTGAGATCGAGATCGAGATCGGCATCTTTTTTATCGTTGGTAGGAAAATCGAGATCGAGATCGAAAGCTAAATTACCTTTGGTCGAAAGATCGGAATCGAGATCGACTTCCACCGATCTCTCGATCTAGAGATCGAGATCGAGGTCGATAGTCGTCGATTTTTTAACCAAGAGATCGAGATCGAGATCGATATTTTCACAGGATGTTTGAAATCGAGATCGGTTAATCTGATTAACTAGTGAGTGAGAATTACACTATCAGCTAACTATCAAGGGAAACTCAATATTCTCTACCACAACCGCCTTTCACCCATTCGTCCACATATATTTTGCTCAACGATGCTTCATATCATAATTCAATAACCTTTCTAATTTTTATATGGGTGTATATTGATAGACAGAACAGCTGACCATAGTAGTTTTGCGTTTGTTACTATTAGCGTAAGGCAACAAATGGGTTCTTCATATTAAGTGTTCATTTAACTTTTTTGTGCTGAATGAAACATCAGGTCTCAGGTCTACTCGATTTTCACAACGCTCTCAGCTACTCAATTTACGTATAAACACTACGGAGTGTTTGATTTCCAGTTCCACATATGAGAGGAGGTATTTTAAATAAATTATTTAACCAGGAAAAAATTTCTTATATTTTGATTACATTTCAACAATAACATATCAGTATTATTCATGAAATATCCAAAATGCATAAGAAACGCGACAAGAAGAAACGAAAAAGTATTACAATATAGCATCAAGAGTATATCATGTGGATCCCTCTTTGAATTAATCCATCGGATAGTTGGTTAATTTTAAGCAAGTTATTACAATTAGCCTAGATTATTCAATGAAAATAATAGTATCAATTTCTGTTGCGAAACCAGTGCTACATACTGATGCATAATTTGCTTTTAAG
Source organism: Holacanthella duospinosa (assembly GCA_002738285.1). Classification (NCBI taxonomy): domain Eukaryota; kingdom Metazoa; phylum Arthropoda; class Collembola; order Poduromorpha; family Neanuridae; genus Holacanthella; species Holacanthella duospinosa. The sequence goes on along the minus strand of NIPM01000017.1, from coordinate 476,192 downwards.
ATTATTCAAACCTGATTCATAAAATTGTTAACAAAGATCTCAAATGTTCTAAAAATTACAGAAAATGGCACATATTTCATTAGAACAAAAATTTGAAATAAAACAATTATTCATTGCCGTGAGAAATGAAACATGTATCAATTTAAATTTAACAGCATCAAATTTTTGCGATCGATATAGATCGAAAGAATTAGATTGACAAGGAATTGTTTTAACCCAAAAGATCGAGATAGAAATTGGCGTAATTGTTCTTCCAACCAAAGATCGAGATCGAGATCGAGATCGGTCGGTCTCTTGACGAAAAGATCGAGATTGCGATCGGTAGTAGTCGATCTTTCTTTCGTAAAATCGAGATCGAGATCGATACTTATCGATCGCTCAACTAAAAGATCGAGATCGAGATCGGCCCTCAGTCAATCATTCCAACTAAAGATCGAGATCGAGATCGATGTCAGTCGATTGTTCTATCAAGAATCGAGATCGAGATCGGTACTCAGTCGATCATCTCAGAGAAAGATCAAGATCGAGATCGGCTACCATCTATCTCGCCACCAAAAGATCGAGATCGAGATCGATGTGTCAGTGTTGCAACTGTGCATACGACACCAATATTTTACGGGGTAAACTTGGAATACGACACCCAAAAATATTTGAATGACTTGGCATACGAAACACAATATACTTTGAGTAAACTTGGCATGCAACCCGAATATACCTGCGTGAACTTGGCCTACGATAAAAATATATTTTAGTGAATTTAGCATACTCCACTCAATACTTTTTGGATTAAGGTAACGTATACCCAAAAATTTTATGGTGAATTTGATATTCGACCCCAATATCATTTGGGTGAACCTGACATACAACCCTAATTTTTTTTGGGTAAACGTATTACAATATTTAATGAGGGAACATGGCATACATACGAAATATATTATGGGTAAACTTCGTATACGACGTTGATAAACTTTGAGAAAACGATTGCAAATATATTTTCGTATTGTTCGTATACTTGGCATACAAACCTAATATATTTGCTTGATCTTGGCATACACACCTAATATACTTTGAATTAATACTCTACACGCCCACAATACACTTTGTGTGAAATTGCGATACGACCAATATTTTTTGCGTGACCTTAGCATACCACATTTTTAGAGTGAATTTGACATACCCCCAATATACTTTGAATTAATTTGACATATGTACACAATATACATTTGGTGAGTTGGCATATGATCCCAATATGCTACTTAGCCAATGACGCAAATATTTTTGAGTGAACTAGGCAAAAGCGAAAAGTATTCTATGGATGAACCAGGGATCCGATCCGATTTTTTGGGGTTAAATTCGCAAACAAATCCAATACATTTTGGGTTAGCTTGGCATACTATCTCAATATTTAACACATTCGCTGTCTCTCCGCGTGTAAACTTTTTTGCGAATAATAAAAACCATGTGCAAAAAATTTTTACACACGAAAAGCAGCGAATGTGAATGAATTTGCGATTTGGGCATGCACGGAAGGGATGCTGACAAGAGGCATGCGAGCTTGGAGAAAGGAATGAGGGCATGAAAGGCAGGTTTACGGGCAAGGTCGGGATGGAGCCAAGCAAGGACGTGAGAGATCCAAGCAGAGACGTGAGGGATGCGTGCATGGGCGGCAAGGATGCTATCGTGGGTGGAAAGGATGATGGAATCGACGGGCGGAGTGCGGGCTTCCTAAGAAGCTAAAAATAATATAATGCGCTGGATTTGGTTGGAAACACTGACAATGAACAAATCACAAGGACAGCCATTGTCAAATGTTGGTATTTATTTATCTTCGGCGTATTTATTCACGGCCGAAGTAAAGGTAAAGATAACAACGGTGCCCGACTAACAGTAACGTAAAAGTCAAAGTTATATAATCTCTCAGACAAGGTAAATTTGTAGATGGTTACTGTCAATTGCGTTTACAAAAAAATTTTTGAGTAACGAATTAAGACTTTATTTGTAAATAGCCCAAAACTATTAATTTGTAAATAGCCAAAATTTATAAATTTTGTTCTACATATTTCCATTTTAAAAGGTACTCCTAGCCTCTATCTACTGATCAAACGTTGGGCATGAACAGGGCTTTGCTGGTAAATCCCAAGTATGCTCAACCAGGGTTCGTGATAATTATCAATGATAATTATCAAGCTTGAAAAAATCATGACTTTTTTGATTTTTTCAAATCAATAAACGTGTTGCATATTTCGCATACAAAACTCATTAACCCTAATACCCTCACACAATTAAAAAAATTAAATTAAGGACACTCCCAACATGATCCCGCGTCAAGGACCTCGTTTCTATCCCCTCAGCATGAGCCCGCATTAAGGGCACTTCTCAATGTGTATCCTATTCCAAGTCAAGTTGAATTAGACATGCGCAGAAAATATTCGATGTTGCAACTTATTCAAAATTTATTCACCATCATCAATAAATTGTCTCGCATATGACAACATTGTCACATTATTATTCATAAGGACTAAACGCAGTCTCATGTTGAGTGAATAGGAACGTTGTGCTCTTATCCCAGTCTCGTGCAGGTAGCTACGCTAGTGAGCCCTTATTCCAGTCCCATGCTGATCGTATATATCAACCTATATAGAACTCCATAAGAACAACTGTTTTCCAATCAAAAATTAATCTAGTTTAATTACTATTAAACTGCTCTTGTCGCGATCTAATTTAAATTCTCGAAAATTTAGTTTTCGAGGAATCCATAGAGCGGCGTGCATAGCTATAATGTTAAAAAATTGAGTAATTGATCATATACTTTTTGATCTTTGGTGTCCTGAACGCGGGATCGAGTTGAGGGTATCAGGATTAAAATAAATATCATTCTCTTATCAATTACTTTTATGACTATGGGTGGGGTGTCGTCGGTTGTACTCGTGTCGCTTTTCGAATCATTCTTAAATAATTACAATGTCGCGTTTTGATTGTCTACATAAGAATTAGAATTTATTAGTTGTGTTTTTGATGTTTGTGGAATTATTGCCAAACAAAATACTTAGAGCGAAAGATCCTACCTGGGGTCACTTATTTCCAGTAAGAAAGAGAATAATAAAGGCTTGTGTGTAAAAGGCGTGAGAAATTTTTTCATGGAATCATCGATAGGCTTAAACTCACTTTTTCAGAATTTATACGAAAATACACATAATAACGAAAATAATTTTTTTTTTTGATAATTATAAAAGTTATATAATGTGAAAAATCGGATAATTATCAAAAAAATTCGATTTTTTTGATTTTTTCAAAAAACTCAAAAAAATCACGAACCCTGCGCTCAACCATGATTTATTTTATTTATTATACGGCCATATCAGATACCATTTATTACGACATTCAACTAACAGACGCTGCTTCGTTTGCTTTCCTTCAAATTCAAAATTCTGTTCAAAGTTCAAATTCTGCTACACCATTTTTTGTTGATCTGTTTTCGTTACTTAACGGAAAACCCACTGCAGCGCTAGCCGTGCGAGCGAAGCGAGCGTCGGAAGGTACTAACTATTCGGCTATAACGAGAAGAATAAACTCTTGAAAAAAAAGTTTGTTTACAGCCTTACTTGTGGATTAGCTCAAAATCACGGAGATAGTGCAGTGTTGATTCCTCGGACGTAAATGAAGTGAATGTTGAGAGCCATCTGGTAACATGAATGGAAACGGGATGTCTCAAGAAAACTATACAGGTGCAAACATGCAAGTACAGGTAACATGTACTATATCAGGTGCAAATTAGAGGGCAGAAGAAATGGAATATTGGAAAAGAGAATGGAAGATACGGGTCTTAAATGCTTATGAGTACAAGGTCGTCAAGTATTAACATGAACTCTGAAGTAAATTTCTAATAATAAAAATTGTTCAATCAAACTATAGGGAAAAAACTCTCATGACCTTGAAACCAGACAAAACATTCAGTCCCATAGAAAGAGCATGAGGAATAACACAACCACATTTCGTTATACTCATGTGAGAAAAAAGCTCAAAATAACTCTTATCATCTAGCACCAGCTAAAAATAAAATAACTAACAACTTTTTTTAATTACTCGGAAAACAAATATATCTAAGACTTTATGTTAAATATAATTTTTTAACTCAAGATTAAAGTGTGTACGATTATGAAGAATTTGATATAACACAATGTTGTAACGTTTGATTAACGCCCGTTATACATCTAATTCTAACGTGTCCTTTTTCCGAATGATTCTTCTGAGGATGTTTAAAATTTCAGCTTATACCTAACGTCACTGTAATTCTATGATCACTTATGATACTTGACTTTAGAGAATCAATTCACGGTTGCTGTAATGCTCACTTCCTCCATTACTTTCTCTAGCTTAAACAAATTTGATAGCCAACCAACTTTACGACAGCGCACGGATAAAACATTGATAGGAACCAATTTATTATCAAACTAGCCGGCGCTCGCGAGCCGGCTAGCGCTGCCGCGGGCGTCAAACTTTTATCACAATAATGAAAAAAGTATTAGTCGGTATTCATTTTTTGCTTTATTATGACGTTCTGTTTCTGAGATTCTTCGCATTACTCTGTGCAATTTACTCTGTGATAGACCAATTGAGCCAAAAAGTTGTATTTGAATTGTTAAAACTAATTCCAAGCTGCCATATATTTTTAAGTTTTTCAAAATTTTTATTTATTTCAATTTTTATTAAATTTTGAAAACGAGTATCTAAAAAACAAACATTTTGATCGTGTTGGGTATTGTTCAACTTTTCCTACTCTTGGGAGCAGCACTGTACGCATCAAACTATTTTTAGAGCTAAAATAAAAATATTTAAAAAAAAATTTAAAAAAAAATTTCTTTCTATGCTTTGTCATGTTGTTAGTCTGAGATTCTTCGCTTTACTCTGTGCCATTTACTTTGTGATGGACCAATTGAGACAAAAACTTGTATTTAAATAGTTAAAATTAATACCAAGGTGTCATACTTTTTAGTTTTTCAAAATTTTGCGTTTTCGATTTTTAATAAATTTCAAAAAAAAATTTTTTTTACCATATAAAAACTCAAAGTAACGTAATTCCAATGGTTAGAATAAAAAAAAAGCAATTTTTTTTATAAAAATTTGTTTGATGGTTCGTCAAAATGTTATTTGTTGCGTTCAGTTATTACTTATATAAAACCATTAAGTGTCGAATAAGACCCTACATTGTCCAAGTGTTCATATGACAAAAAGAAACTTTATTTTATTTAAAAAAATTGAAAGATGCAACGTTTCAAAACCTAAAAAATATGGCACCTTGGTATTAGTTTTAAAAATTCAAATGCAAATTTTTGGCTCAATTGGTGTATCACAGAGCAGATGGCGCAAAGAATCTCAGACTACCGTGATGATAAACCATAAAAAATATTAATTTTTGAAAAAAAAAAAAAAAAAATATATATATATTTTTATTTTTATTCCTATGGTAGCACAGGTTTTCTTCTATAATTTTTGGCCAAAAGTGTCATTTTTCATCTATATCAATTCCAGCTTTGATCACTACAAATTATTAAGTAGGGCTAATAGAAATTACTCATAAAATTTGGTGAGGTTTGGTTGAAGTAACCAGTAGCGACGGCTCTTCCAAGTTAAGATTTAACATGAATTGATTTTTCATTTAAATCCCTACAAAACCCAGGCTCAAAGACAGTAATTGAATATTACACAATTATGTGCACACCATGATATTTGTTTACAGAGTCTACGAGCTGCCCATGTCAAAACCGTAAGGAGTTATGACCTTTCGAAGAGGCGCACTTAATGAAAACCGCGTTGCTCTTTTTCGATACATCGTGTATAGTCGATTTATAATAATGAATAATATTACGCATAATATTATTCTCTTGCAATTGGTTATTTGGGTATTCTTATACCGTTTAAAATCAATAATTTACAAAATATAAAAATTACAGAATCAATAAATCTTTATTTTTTCTTTATGAATGGTATATTTTTACCAATGGTTACTCATTTCTCTGGTATTTAATTGTCGAAAATAAACAACTGAAATTATGAAACAAATAGAAAGGAGTTTTTAGTGTAACTTTTGTAAAGACGGTCCATGAAAGGCAGCTTTAGAATTTTACTTTAGCTCACACATGGGCTTTTGAGGTTTGACGAACCTTCCTAACCCGAATCTAGTCCAGAAAAATTTTGCCGCACCGTACCCGGATCGAACCTCGACTATATCGAACCGAGCCGAACCCGAGTCTACTTTAATATTTTACTCTCTCGAGCCGAATTCCGCACTGAACCCATCCCAAACCTTGCCCCATTTAATATACAAACATTCAGGTTCGTCGAACTTTCCAAACCGAACCGAACCAGGTTCAGCTACGAACCGAACCGAACCGATTCCTAAATTCAAAAATTTAAGGCCGCACCGAACCCGAACCGAATCTAGATCCTGTCGAACCGAGCCGAACCCGTAACTAATTAAAAAATATAGAACCCGAGCCGAACCTGTATCGAATAATGTTCGGTTCGGTTCAGGGTTCGATGAAATTTTTCCGAACCTCAAGGTTCACCGAACCTCAAACACCCATGTGTGTTAGCTCTTCATTCCATATTTACTGTAAGTTGTGAAAACGAAGCGTGGATAATTTCAAATTTATATATGCATATTCAACTTTTATTAAATATTTCTAGAAATCTGATTAACATCATTTAAGTTATATCAGACTATATGCAATAACGTTCTTAAGTAAAATCGTCAGTAGGAGAAAGAAACGTTGTGAAGAAAAAGGTTTACAGACGGATGCATAAAATTACATAACATCATCCATTCTAACACGTGGGTAATTCAATTTTTTTTTCGCTTACGATAACGTTTTTCATTCAAATTTACATATACTAAAGTGGATTAGGCCAACAAAAGCTAATTCGCAGCGTTTGGACTTTTGGCCAAAAATTATAGGGAAAAACCTGTGAGTAGTAGGAGTTGAACAATACCTAACATGATCAAAAAAATTTTTTTTGAAAAATCCTCTTTTCAAAATTTAATAAAAATTCGAAAAATCAAATTTATGAAAAACTGAAAAATATGTCACCTGGGGAATGCGATTAGGTATGCTCATACAAAATTTCATCGGAATCGGTCAATAAATGAAAAAGTTGACGAAGGTTTTTGAAACCCATTTTTTAAACTTCAGAAGCTAGCCCCCTCCCTGCTCCCCTTCATTCTGGAATTTTTTAAATTATACTTTCTGACTCCACACATGCCCTTTAGGTAATGGGGGTTGTCAAAATTTGAAGTCCAGAAAATGTCGGCTCAGAAAATTTTTTCAGTCGAGAAAGAGACACACAGAGGTAACGTTTTATGTGTATGACTTTAGGGGGTCGTAGACAATTGGGTAAGGGGGGTTGTCTGCCGGAAGGTTAATAGAAGGAAGAGAGTAAATCAAAAATACTTAACCTCGAAAAAAAAAAGCACACACAACCGTCTGAATGGAACCCAGTACCGCCACTTGGACAGCCCCGTTGATACCACATAACATATCTAACTGAGCACTGAGATAGACTTATTTTTAAGCATACATATTGTATAAAGAGAGCGGACAAACAACCACGCAGAGGTAAACTTTTATGTTTATGTTTACGTATACTAAAGTAGATTAGGCCAACACAAAGCTAATTCGCAGCGTTTGGACTTTTGGCCAAAAATTATAGGGAAAAACCTGTGAGTAGTAGGAGTTGAACAATATACCTAACATGATCAAAAAAAACTTTTTTTTGAAAAATCCTCTTTCCAAAATTTAATAAAAATTAAAAAAAACAAATTTATGAAAAACTAAAAACTATGTCACCTGGGGAATGCGATTAGGTATGCTCATACAAAATTTCATCGGAATCGGTCAATAAATGAAAAAGTTGAGGAAGGTTTTTGAAACCCATTTTAAACCCATTTTCTAAACTTCAGAACCTAGCCCCCCCCCCCCCT